>VWZF01006503.1:48277-66756 GCA_013396755.1 Sclerurus mexicanus | reverse complement strand
TTTTTTTTTTTTTTTTTTTTAAA
Source organism: Sclerurus mexicanus (assembly GCA_013396755.1). Lineage (NCBI taxonomy): Eukaryota > Metazoa > Chordata > Aves > Passeriformes > Furnariidae > Sclerurus > Sclerurus mexicanus. The sequence continues at coordinate 66,733 of VWZF01006503.1, read as the reverse complement.
TATTTTTCAGGCTAGGATTGTGTCCCATTTTGGAAACAGCACAGCTCACCACTCAGTGCTGTGTGCCAGACTGGAAAAAGGGCCTGTAGACACAACCGGAATAGAAGAAGAAATTATACAGAAAAACAGTTGCACAAAGGGGAGATTTTCCAGGCAAACTAGAATAACTAAGGATTAGGCTAAAAATGAAAGAAGCCACAATAAACCACTTTGCAGATCTAAGCCTTCCCTGTGTTTTGCAATTATTACTCCGTGGTCACTGTTTCCCCTGGAAGCTTGTCTAGTATTTTAACACATTGCTGCTCTTGACTTGGTCTCAGCAACAACCTCAGAGCTAGTACTAAAGCCTCAACACTGAAGAGCAAACACTCCTGTGGAACATCCTGCCTACATGCCTCACAACCTCAAGTAGAAAACATAAGCTTTTGCAAATGTTCCCCCCTCAAATTTGCAGCTAATTTAAAAAACAGGGAAGAAAGAATAAGTGTAAGGTGAAGGCCATTAGTCAAATGGAAATCTTAGATTCTTCTAGGTAATGTTGCTGTTCAAAACCTGAGTAGGAGATACAAGGTTTTAAAAAATTATGGGAATAGAACAGAACATTTCCACTTTGCTAATTGGATACCTCTGGCTCAGAGTCCCAGAAAAACCATAGTTTGGGAATATGTGCCTAGGAATGCATATCACACTTAGCTAAGATACTGAAGGGTCTGCACAAAGAGCTGCCTCACTGCTCTGCACACAAGATATGGATTGTGACCACACCCATAAAACCTTTCTTGCTATCAACAATAAATTCCATTTTATTGAATTTATTTCAAAAGACACAATAAAAGTACCTCTGTGCCCAGGAGACTCCAGTCCTCTCTAGAAGAAGCACAGATCTGTTCAACTTTTACTTCTTTTAGCCTTTTAGCAAAGGCCTGGAAAGCAGCGTGGGACAGAAACCCCAAATAGTAAAACTGTTTTATAACTGTGCCCTTTTTTCATCTTTAGTTATGACAATACAAAAAGTAGTTATGTGGAAAAGCATAATTCATTTTTTTCCAGATAATTGCAAATTATCTTTTTAGTCTACAGTGTTGATCTGAGCACCTGTGTGTTTCCATAGCAACTTCACAATACTTCAGGGATTACTTTAGAATTCCACTGTGGTTTGGGTCTCCAGTCTTATTTAGCTTTTCTGGGAAAAATGCTTCCAAATATAGATTAAAACTACTATATAAATGCTACCATATATTTAATGAGCCACAGCAGTCTACTGTGTTATCACCCTAAGAAACTGCAACACTTCCTTGCAGCTTTTTGTACAAAACCATGCAATATGATATAATTTGTGTATCTGTAATCAGAACAGCCATTATGGCTTCAGGGCTGTAAGTATCCCCAGTGTCTTGCAGGGGATCACACTTATGTGAGGGGCTGATAGGAGACCATACACCCTCAAAATCCGTATCTCCAAAAGACACTTTGCCAAGAATAGGTGGGTGTAAGAGCTTCATGTACCGAAGTACCTACATGCTCATTCATTTCATGTGTATGCATGTGAATCTGTGGCTTATTTTAAATTGTAGAGACATATCTATTAGACTGGAGAACAACTACTGAAAAAAAATGTAATCCTCATGACTGGTAAGCTTTAAATTCAGAGAAAGGCATATATAGGCTCTCATGCAAACATGACATACATGCAGACAGGCCAGGATGTGCTCCTAAGGCTTTTTTCTTTGCTAGTTTTTCTTCAAGTCAGCTCAGTTCCTTTACTTCCTTCGACCCGCATATCCTGATCTGTGTGGTTCCCCATCTGTTCATTCTCCTGTATGCATAGTACTAGCCGAAATAAAGGGAAATTCCTCTGAAAGTTCTCTGATAAAACTTTCTCCAAAAGTTTTACTGAAGGTGAGCCTAGGGTTCATTCTTTCCTGCACTGTTGCTCTGCTGTTTTCTGCCTGTGCTAGGTGAATAAAACAGATTCTGGTAGGAGAAGAATAAAGAGGAGCATCAGGCATGCTGAAAGGCACTGATGTGAATTCAAGTAGAAAAATGAAAGGAAATACAAATAAAGTTTGCATCCTTCCTGACTGTTTTTCATTCATACAATTTCAGGTTCTGATGGGAAAAGGAAAGGTACCAGCTTACCTCTAGTATCTGGAATTCCTTGCAAGCTGTTATCGATGTGCTTACACAGCACTGTTTCCAAGTCTGGTCTACAGGACAGTTGCTCTACAGGTGAGAGCACTTTTTGGCATTCTCTCCCTTAGAACATCAAAAAAACTAACTGCATCTGTCTTGCCAATTTCAGGAGAAAAAATATTTTCTGAGTTTGTATTATATTGTTTTAATACAGAAAGTTAAGTGGTTTTCATGATTCCCTCAAGAACAGGAAGGAGCAACTACGATTCCCTTTCTTTGCCAGCCCAAATCATCCACGTTACAATAAACACAATGTTCAGACACATGATAACAAAGATGCTCACTGTCTGAAAATTGTACTCTGCTAGAATAAATGGCAATAGTTTAGAACTCACTGAAAGAAGTTAGATGATGCATGAGAATTGCATGGCAAGCACCTTGAAGGTGTTACAACACTGAACAAGCACCAAACAGCATTAAAGCACTGACGCTTTCTGAGTTAAAGCAAGAGGAAATATGTCTAGAAGTGAGGCTACTCATCAAATATATACATGCAACATATCTAAAGAGCTGCAGTCACTGCAAAATAAACCATTTTTCTTTCTCAGATAATTTATATTTGTGAACCCAATTTTTGGTGACTTGCAAGCACTGACCCAGCAGAATGCAAAGTTCAAAGTCTGATGAAGGAATCAGCTTTTATCAGAAAAGCACCAGATTTTAAAGCTTGCATCACCTTTAATAAAAACACTACCAGAGCTCCAAGAAAGTGACTTGAAGACATCTTAAAAAATGTTTAATCAAAGTGCCTGAAACTTATCAAACTTTCTTCAGTCTCAGATGCAGGATATAAATTAACAATGCAGTAAATATATTTTACGGAAACCTGGGCTTGGAAAATCACTAGGATGAGATAATTTGAAACCCATCTCTGGGACAGAGTGACATCAGCCATTAAAGTCTCACTTGGAAAGCAATAGGAGAAAAGAGCATTCCTGCCTGCAAACCAAACTGTAACCTTTCTCCCTGTACAGTGCTGTAAGACCCTTGTAGGTTGTAGATTCAGCAGACAATGGCTGCAGCCAGCCCTACATGCAGCAGGTTTAATCTGGCATGGTGTATGACAAACAGGCATATGACTACACACCCCAGCAACTCTTCAGCAACAGTCATGTGAGGGTGCCTTTGAAGGCTGACAACATTGGATACAGCTTTGAATCTGTCCCCGAGCAGATAAGCTTTTGCAGTAATAAAGCCTAACTCAGGCTTCAAAAACAGTATCCTCTGCAGAAGCATTTGGAGGTATTTTCTCCTTTCTGAGCTCAAAAGTAAAGAAAAGGTTGGCAAATACCACAAATTGACCTTTTAAGGTAATTTCTCTTGATAAAACTAGTTATCTAGGTATGCGTGAAGTGGCTCTAGAGAAATCCAATCAACAACGTTAAGGTGTCACACCTGATTAAAGCTATAGCACTGCAACTCATTTAGTACCCAGAAAGGAGTAACTACTTTAGTCCTTTCTTTCTATCTCAGTAAGTTTAATACTTATTCAAGGCACACTAGAAGAAAGTGAAGCTCAGGGGCAAGTGATGCTTCTCCACAAGTCAGGTGGTACTGCAGCTGGGACTTCAGCTCACCTTTTCCCTCCCCTACTTTGAAAAAAGAGAGAGAAAAACCAAAAGTTTCCTCCTCTACTGATTGAAACGTGGAAAAAGTATCTGGCCAGTTTGCTTCACCTCCACATCGTTACTGAGACCATTGAAGAGTGTATAGAAAGTAACTTACTCATCGCCGAACCCAGATACGTGGAGGAGGAATGACATTTTCTGAGCCTATCTTTTTGCAGCCAATACTTCAGCTTTGGCTCTCCCCACTGCAATAAATAGATTGCATGCAATCCAACATGCAGATGTGGTGAAGCTATAAAAATAGGCATTCTGGTTCTGTGCAACAAACCTCACACATCATCTTTCTTGTAAGCACAGCTGTTGTGCTGAACTCAGCTAGATGTTCCCCTTACGCAGCTTTCCTCCGTTTTCTCCTCATACTCTAATGCTATTTACATTCTGTCCAGACTACAGGGAGATTAGTAATACTAAACATTTCAACAGGACCTCCTTGGAAGAACCCTGGACATATCTTACCAGGTATCAATTTTAATCACAGTTTTAGAGGTTTCTATTGTAACAGTACCTTGAGCAGCTAATAGTTAAATATACAATACAGGAAAATGGGAACCAGGGAACTGAAGAAGACTGAAAACTAAAGGAGATTCAGAAGACAGCAAGCATAATTAAGGATCTGGAATAGTAAAGACAGTGAATAACTACCATAAAAAAGATGAGTAAGAGGAGATGCAATACAAAGACAGAACATAGTGAATATACAGGAGACACTGTTCTCCTTTTCTCGTAACAGTAGACCAAAAGAATTTCAGTTTAAAAATGGTAGGCAATTCAAAACTACAGTGAAAGGAAATGCTTTTCGCATTACACATAAATATAAATAGCAAAACTATAAATCTATCAAGATTCAAAAATAGTTTTAGACCTTTATGGACCTCCAAATTAATATTGTACTGTACACTGAGATAGCAAGTTCTTCACAATTCAGACTAGTCATTAGCATAGGAGGTAAAATCCAGTGTCCTGTTCCTGAACACTTGGTTAGAGAATTCTTGTACCTTCTTAAGTGTCTGTTACCTTCTATTCCAGAGACAGATGGTGGACTGGATGGATCTCAAGCTAATCCAATCTATTTTGATGAGTCCTATGTGTATCCTAAAACAAACTACCTATGATAACTGGCAAGACAGGCGATGCTAAGAAATCCTGTCATTCAATTCTCAGACTCAAGACCATGTTTAAAAACAAAGGTATTTCATGATATATCTCTGCATTGTAACTTTGCACCAGCCAGTGCACGTTTTTAGCAAACCACTACCAGATCCCAAATATGGCCCATTATAGGCAAGCGTTCCAACCCTTAAGTACAAATTAGATTCTGGCAAAATAAATCCAAGTCTACTGTTCGAATAACATCAGTTCAAGTAAAATAAAATTACTATCTGCACATTAAGTTTAGGGATAGAAGGTAGAGAAAATAGACTATTGTTCAGTTTTGGGGTTTTTTTAATCATATGCATTTGCTAAAAAAACCCTCACAGACAGAGAAAGTAAGTATTTTGAAACCCCTGATTTTTCTTTTTAGAAAACCTTAGTGTTTTTATTTCCAGCTCATTAATCCTCTTAATCATAAACCATGTAAATCATACTATTTTTGTGATTAGGCACTGTCTTGAATTTCTGGTGCTGGGCAGAACACCTAATTTCAGCAATAATTCACCAACCAGATGTGATTAGAATATATAATCCTTATGTAGCTATATATACACATACTATATATATGGTACATAGTAATCAGTCTTTCTGAAAATTGGATTAAAAAGGATTGAAACAGCCTTAAAGTGTGGTTTAGAAATAAATTTCTGTTGCTGATGACCTGTAAAGCTTCTTGAATTTCAAGGCCAGAAAAGACAAATAGTAAGGAGCGTTCACTTTAGCAGTTACAGGCATACACTCCTCATACCCCATTGGATTTGTCTTTTCATATCGTCCCCCTGTATCCACAAGCAAAACACAGCAACATTTGTCATTCTAAAGAAATTAGGGGGACAGGTAGTATTTTTACCAGACATATCTACCATCCAGCATAGCTTGGCTAGCAGACACCTCTGAAATTCATAATTGTGGGGCTAGTGGGAAGGAAGAGAAGAAGGTTGTCTATTCTGAAATACACTAAGATTACCTAATAAATTATGTCATAAAACCCAGCACAGAAACATGTTTTTGAGGTATTCTTCCATTCAGATTTTTAAAAAAACTTTGGAAATACGAAAAGGAAGGGAACATACCCTATTGCTGACCTCTCTGATCTGTTCAGAGATGGCTGAATAAGGGTCATGACCAAAATAGTCACACTTTTCTTTTAGGTTTTCTTTGTAAATCTCATTATTGGACAAAACCAAAACTTTCTGCCATTCTGAAATGCCTCCGCTGCCCCCTGGTGTCGCTTCTCTGCAGCGTCACACAGAAAGGCAACGCAAGTTCTCTGCCACGAAGTCCTTAAAAATCTAATTACATGAACAGACAGAAGATAAACATTTGTCTTCAGCAGATGCATAGCACTACGGTACACTGACTAATGCTCAAAATACAAATTTAGGTAAGTTTACACAGTAAACAGCAATTATTCCATAGCACAATTTAACATAAGATTTGGTAAAAGCTGTGTAGCATCCAAATTAGGAACTGAAACAGTTAATTACAAATTACAGTGCTCTTAGGGCTGTACTACAAATTGAAAATGGATGCCTGTAACATGGTACTGATATGAGAACAAAACTAGGAGAGTTCTGCACAAGAAATGTCTGTATTATTTAAATAAGTATAAATGATGAGAAACTACATACAGGAAAATTAGATTATTACTGCATTGCATTTTCTGAAAAAGCACTTCATTATACATATGCAGAAAGGGGGAGTCAAAAGTGAGATGTGACTCAGACTTCCTGCCACGCATCTGTTACATAGTTTTACTAAAATTTGAGTATGGCCATTCTAACGCACTGCAGAAGATTTTTCTGACAATTATACTTATGCAAAATCAGACTAAGCGATGACAGAATTTTTTAATTCTCCTTCTTACCAAATCTCTACTGGATCTTCAAAAATAGCAATAACTCCTTGAGAAAGTTGCTGAGCTGCATGCAACTAATTGTTGGGGAAGCACTAGTACATTTGTCATGCTCCTTAGTCTTTTTCTTCAGCATCAAATACTGTCCCATGCTGGAGAGGAAATAAAAACTACAGGCATGTTCCTGTTACCTAGCACAGCTCAGTAACATGTCCTTCATACCAGGTGCAACGTTCTCCCATAATAATAAGCCTGGAAGTCACACACAGGGAACTACAATTTTATCATATCACTGCCCAGAGGAATGATTGCAAACATTTTTTTTTCCAAGCTCATCACTCTCTGAAAACTTCAGGTTTAAGAAGTTTTAAGTGGACAACATGAAATGGATTTCCTCAAGGACAAGATTCTTCAAGTTATTTCTCCCTCTTTCAGTGATCCTCTTCTCTTTTTTGGCCCAATCTTTGACTGTCATTCTCATAAGCTGCTACTGTTTGAGGGCAGCATAGATCATTTTAATACCATAACTCAGTAGCTGAGGACTTTGACAAGACAAAGGACGACTTCTGTTTTGGTAGTTTGTTGTAGGGTTTTCATTAATCTCTTTATACTTCATGCAACTTAGGCTTATAAAAGTATTTCAGAAGCATTAAGGGAATGAAAGAGGAAAGTCTTTCAGTAGGTATATTCTTCCCACATCACTTTCTGCAGTAGTTGCATGATCATTAGTGGTGTCTAATGCATTCACTGAACTGCCCTTATACAGTATCAGCTGAAGGGGAGAAAAATTAACATGCCACTTACTGAACATTTGTTTTGCCTTTGCTAGTACATCTGTAAGACCTCAGGAAGTTTATTTAAAGCACACAGTGTAGATCACACTATTCCTAATGAAGTTGGTGGGAATTCTTCCCATTAGCCTCAGAACGAACAGGTATGAGGCAATGCTTGTGAATAATAAAATTAAATAATAAAATTACCCTCCCAACAGAGCCCAACTTTTAATTTAGGAACATGTTGTAAGAGAAATTATTTTGTGCATTTATCACACATAAACCAGAATAAAATTTAATATTTATTAGAATTTCTTCCAGTAACAGCATTCAACATCTTAACAAACCAAGTTGTGAAGTTTTAAAAAAATCTAGGATTACAAAAAAAGTTAAAATAAGTTGTTTCTTATATTTAATGGCAACAAACAGGGAACCTTATATTTAAAAACAAACTTGTCATATAAACAGTACTATTTTAAGAAAATGTGATTAAGATGATATGTAGTTTTCAGAATGGACACACAGTGTATGAATACCAATCAGAATGAAACAGAGGGGTGGAACACACTATCCCCTTAAAAATTTCAAAACAGGCTGTTTGAAAAAAGGGGAGGGAGGATGATCTTTCTAGTGAAATAACTTGAAAGATACCACACAATGGACAAAAAACGCAAGAGTACAGAAGACATTACATGACAGCCTCATTACAACACCCCCTCAACTCTGGTTATACAGTAAAGTTAGTAAAGTGCATCTTTAAAGACTTGTCTAGTGAAATAGCTTTTCCAAATATAAAACACAACACGTGCAGTAACAGTTAATCATAGTGTAAGTTTTTAGAAACTAATTTTTAACTTTTCATTCACTCAAGAAGGAAAGTCTTAACTGCAGTAGTGTTCACATTATTCTTTGACAGGATGCATCCTCATGTGCTTTTTTTACTTGGCAAATCTTCAAACATGGAGCATGGCAAAATTACGCAGTTCAAGCAAGTGCTTCTCTCAATTCAATACAATTCTTCAACAGCAGAATGGCCACATGCAGCACAACCGTGTTAGATTTTGGGAAGCTTTGGTGCACTAACGATGGGATTGGTCTCCTGCAAATACCTTCGTCCTGCACTCTTATAGTCGTAGGTGCAGGTGTGGGTCTCTGCATAGCGGTGTGTTGCACAGAAGTTGTTTCCACATCTGAAGAAATATTAGAAGTTACAAGCTTTTAGAAGATTTTAATGCTCTGACATGCCCAGAGCCCTTTTGCTTAATAATTTTTTATTTGACATAGCTGTTTGGATTCTTATCATTCTTGACTGGTAACATTAACTGATGGGGTGAACAAAACAATGTTTTTCTAATTCAGTGTTGCAGTTTTGACCCAATAGTCTCTTTGGCTGGTAAGATCAGCAAGATCAGTATTCCTGGAACTAGCTCACGAGGATTAAATACACTTATAAATTAAGAATTATGAGCTTTGTTTTACTCTCTTTATTTGTTAAAGACCTCTCGTAACATCAGTTGGTAGAATTCAGAAGAGAAAACCACGGAACTAAAATAATGGTATCAGATGAAATCCATGTAATACATTTCAATTTAAAATCACCATATCATTCAGTTGCAATTTCAATGAGTTAAAATTATTATTTTTGCCTTCAAACTGACATTTCAGCAGCTGACTCCTAGCAGGAGAAAAATCATGCTTTGGATGCCGTATCTGATCTGGACAAATGCTTCAAGTGGAGACTTGGTACTGCTGTCCTAATTGTCTGATAATTCAATAAAGACGCTTCTTGACAGTAAAACAATGACATCATTCAAAATCGGAATTCTCTTGAAACTGATTAAGCATTACCCATGCAACTTACTATCCCACTATTAGACTATAGTCTCATATTTATTTATCTGTCTGTCTCAGTTAAACTCATAATAAACGCTTCAGCTACCGTGCCTGTGGTTTTGTGTGCCTGATAATAAATTTGCTTTTCTTTGGTTCTTTGTCCCATAATCACTACTTCTCTCATATGACTGTATTCTCTATTTGGTTCATGTCTCTTTCTAGTAAAAGGTCATATGGTTGCTCCTTCTGAAACCAAACCAAATGCTATTCTTGGAGATGTGCAATTTCCCTCCTTCATTTTTAATCTTAAGCAAGTGGCTTAGTTACTTTTAGAAGAACTTGCAGCTATTTGCTCTGCAGGGCAATGTACAGTGTCCAAAACTGTTTCAAAATCAAAAACTGAGGAGTCAGTAAAAGTAATTCCTCACCCTGAAACCTCCCTATACAATTCCCCAATGGCAGAAGTCTTGTTCATTTGGCTGTTGATTGGCCTGAACCAAGATCAGCTCCAAATGCAGCCCTCACAGTGCAGCAGTTGCCAACCTTGACTAACTCATGGGAAACAATACTAAGAAAAAATACCTTGTGGGAAAAAATTATTTGAAAACCAAGATGAACAGAGACAGCAGGGTCTTTTTTGCTGTTTTTCATTTGTTTGCACCTTTTTTGTTTTTGTTTTTAGTTCCCCATGATCACCACCAAGCACCAGGTCTCATTGTGTTGTCTGCAATTCATGATTTGGGGGACCAGCACTCTGGTGTTCTGCTCTTGAGATGCTCTACATGCTCAAAGGTGACTGAAGTCTTGCAAGAAACAGGACACACATAAAATAAAAAAATAGTTGAATACAAATTTGTATAAATTCACAATCTGTGAAGATGTGTTGCGATAGAGCCACATCTGAGGAGATTTTTTTTCTGAAAAACTGTAACAAAACCAGTTTTTCATTAAGTTATTATATCATTATTGTCAAGAAACTTTGCAGAACATGTATCTGTAGTGAGTTCTACTCGCATGAGTATAAAATGTCTTTGTTCTTTTTTTATTATCGTGTTTTTATTTCCTGACATCTTCCATTCTGACACCTTTCATTTCTTGATCTTCCTGGAAGCATATACACCTCAAGAGCAGAACAGGTATAACATTCCTGAGTTTTAATTCCTGCAGTTTTACTGAACTGAGAATTCCACCTTTTTTGAAGGTTACCTTTTGATTTGCTATGCTTAGGGAATACCATGCAGCATATAAAGCCTTTTGGTTGAGTCAGCTATCAATTTTAAGTAACAGCTGATTATACACTCAGCCTACCTGCACTCATAGCTGGTTGCCAATCCAGTTTTCTTGCCACAAAGAAAGCAGTGCTTTGTGATTTTCTTTTTTGCTTGAATTAAGCCATTCACAGGTGGAAGATGGGTTGCTTCACCTGCTTTTAGAAGTAGAAAGACAGCATAGACATTTTATTTTAACTCATTCACAAACAAATGTTATCTTTTGAAACCCAGATTTGTTTTATAGTTCTTAGGATACTTCAGGTGGAAACCCCAGAGCGTAAAAAGAGAGAGAGGAAAAAACCAATCCTGAAAGCCAAAAGAAAACACTGCAAGCCTATGAAGACCTTTGGAAAAGGCATCTTCCAAAAGGACTTAGAACTGTTATTTTTAACACCTGTTAAAAGTTCACGTAAGCAAGAAGTTACAGAAGAAATCAAGAAACATGTCTCATAATCGTCTTCCCAAATGCAAAATGAACATATGCAGTGCGATTGGGAAAGCACTGCACATAATGGCTTTACAAAGAATCAACTGGGCATTCCAGTAGCATCTAGTATACTCAGTGCCAAATAAGTACTGCAGCATTTTAAAATCTTGCTGGTACTCTGTAATTGCAAGAAAAGTAGACTATTAGACTACGGGCTTCTATTTAATTATATGTTTACATTAGACACTTTGCAGATTTGTAAAATTTCTATACTTAAAAATTTACTTTACTTTTTGCCATGTAATTCTTGGCTGTTGCTTTATTAACTGCAGAGCATGTAAAGAAAAGGCATCTTCCTTCCCTCTGTAAAAGTAAGCTCTTTGCCCACAACTTGCTTATATGTATTTCTCACATACTGGGACAGTGAAAGTGAGCAACGCATCCTCTCAAACATTCTTTTAGTTTCTACCGCTTTGTTGTCAGGATGTTCCCAAAAAGTGATCTAATGAGTTCAGAAGTATTTTTTTGTCCAACACACCTTTAATCCCAAGATAAATCACTTCTTAGCTGAGATACAGCAGGCTACATTCAACAGTAGCACCAGGCAGTCACTACACATTGCAGTCATCACTACCATCCTCTCCCACCCCTTTACTATCTAGCATCAAAACTTCCAGGCAATGTTTGTCCATGCTAACACTTCATCATCTAAAAGCACACTATCTCAGAAACAACAGTTAGCCCAGTTTGTGGAAGAGACACAGCTTAAAGACAGCTGTCCCTGTGGACCATAAAAAACAAATCTGTCCTCACATATACAGTTGGTACAGCAACTACACTGAAAACCGATCCTGTCCCTCGGCCAGTTACAAACAGATCATTACCAGCCACATCTGTCTCAGGAGCCTGCATCGTATGACAACACCAACTTGGTCTTTCTCACATCTGGTACCTTTTAGAAAATACACTTCAATCTGACGTAAGATACACCAGAGGAGTGTCTCCTTCACAGTTCTATCGAAAATGATGCTGATGTTAGTACGCTTTCCCATCATGCAGACAGGGCTCTTAGGGTTTCACCTCTTTTACCAAGGAGTAGCTAAGGGCAGACCTGTTTATTAATTGTCTGCCAAGTCAAAGCTGCACCTCCAGTAGTGAAACAAACGCACAATCCACTATTTTAGCAGCTTTTGCTCCCATGCTACAATTACATCATTTCTCCTGTTGCGGCTGCTCTTTGAACATCTATTTTCTATCTCATTCTCTATACCTAGGTCTTAAAATCCTGGAATACGTGCCTCTCCTAAGGTCATGTAGAAGGAAAAGAAAACCTGTAATTTGCAAGTCCGAAAGAAGAAAAATTCAATGTGGTGAAAGTCTTTAGCTCACTAAGAGTTTTAAAAGCATTAATCTAGACAACTCCTTTCCTCCCAAGAGAATTAATCATGTAAGAAATTAATATCTAGGCATAACACATCCATTCTCAGTAGATGTCAAGCATTAAACACTCCACAGTTATCAAGATTAGGGTGGAAAGAATGATGACCGGCAAAAAAAATAGTGAAAAATCTGCACTGTATCAGTGTTCTTCAGCATCCTTGCCCTTATTGCTTCCTCCCCACTTTTATTTTGCTCAGGCTGTAGCACTACAGAAAACCTGCTGAAAAATTTGGCTCCAATTTTAGTAGACTCAGAATCATTCATAGAACTGACTGCTTGGAAACTTCAGCACAGATAAGATGCACTTTTATCTAGAGATGATGTAGGATTCATTATTAAAAAAGCCAGGAAAGAGTCACAGTTATGTCAACCTAAGATCTGGATGCCATCTGTATTTTAAAGGATTGCTTAAAATATTAAAAGCTTAATCATGCTATAGAAGTGTAATACAGCAAGGACTCTAAAAGTCACATGCCTTACAAAGATAAATTATTTTTGTCCTCTCTATGTGTGATAGGAAAGATTAAAGAGTCATCTTTAATTATTATATAGGTTACTTACCTACTCTTTTCCCTACAGCTGCCATACTTCCATTCATTCCAAGCCCATGCGCAGACTAAAAAAAAAAATTTCCACAACGAAATTACTAGCAGATGGAAATTAAATTAAAACTTAGGCAGTCTGGTATCATCTTATTTGATATCAATGTTTTATCAATCAATGTACCTACGAAGAGTCCAAGGCAATTTCTGCAAAGTTAAAATTCTGCAATATGAAGTCTTACCCTAATTGGCTATTCAATAAACCTCTCCATACTTAAAACAGACCAAAACCACCAAGTACATCAGAGAGCTGAAACTTGGGACATATGGTGCCAGTCACAGGGCACACTTTGAAATAAACGACAACTAATGAGCAGCAGAAGTCACATGACACTTCTAACACAGACAATCATAATTCTATCATTACAGTAACTAATACTTTCAGCTGTGAACAACCTCTTTAATCTTTATGAAAAATTACTTCTAGGACCTGTTTAGATACGGCAGTTAAGATACTAAATGGAATTCAGAGAACAGTTTAAGACAACCAGGGATTTAAATACACCTCCCGCTCTCCCCATCTGCCATTCCTGACAAGACACATACACACACATAGAGTAGTCTTGTAATGCCAGTACCAGAAAAGACAGGAAAACTTCAATTTCTTTGGATGCATTAATACTCACTAGAATATATTCAGCAGCTTCATTTGGAGGAGCAGTTTTCCTAAAGCTTTCTTTCTGAAAATGCTGCAGGTTTGTAGGTAGTGCAATACCAGATGTCCGAAACCTGCCTGTCCCACAGGAACTCTGTAAACTTTCCCTGTTTGCGCTTCGGGCCAGCGAAGCCAGAAACCCTAAGTTACTTACAGAACTCACAGGTTCTTTGGATGCCTTGCTAGCCACATTTGTGATGTCCCTATCCTCTCCTTTAGAAATTACATCAGGTCTTTTGCCAAGTGACTCTACTTTCACACTACAAAATCTAGCAGTCCTAGGAAAAGAGGAGTCTGCTATACTACGTACTTCCAACGATCGAAGCACATTTGGCGAGGCTGTAGATCTCAAGTTACCAGCCTCGAAGCATCTGGGTTGTGCTTGTGGTTTCAGAGAACTATGACATGCTGCTTGAGCTGAAAACCGAAGAGGTGACAGAAGCAGATTTTTCTGAGGACTTAGTTCACGAGCACTGAGAAGACCAGTCTCCATTGCTGCATTGCTCAGTACTTTGCCAATTGGTTTTCTATGCTGCTCTACAACCTTAGGCTCTTTGTCTCCATCAGGCAGTTCCAGCTCTGGGTTCACTTTTCCTATGTCATATATCTCACTACACTGTTCAGTGGTGCTTCCTTCTGTTAAAAAAGCAAAAGCATCTGATTCAGGTAGGTGTTCTTCTTCTGTTCCATACAGTTCTATGTTTGTTAGATTTGGAAACAAAAGAGCATCCTCCTCACTTGCTGAGGTCACATTTTCAGATGCTGTTTCTGAATTTGCAGGCAGGGATGAAACAGGAGTCAGAATACTATTTGTAGGTAGTTTTGCATTTTCTAGTTCAACACGAGATATTTTTGGTGGTAACCTGATGCTACCAACTGGCTGAGACCAAGAGTTGCTCTGCCAAGTGTCATCTTCCTTAAGGAAGTGATTAGCTGTGGATGGCATTGTCCTACCAGCAGTGGCCAAAGTAGCCAATGCTGAAAGTGCACTTTGGGAAGACTCTGACTGATGCAAATGCCCAGGAGGAGGTAGGCATGACTGTCCAATATGGGGGAGCACTCGTAAAAAACGGTGACGAGCAGCAGCCACTGAGCCACTAGATGGTCGAGGAGCCATTGGAGGACGAGGTTTCACCTTCACAGTTTTCTTAGGCTATCAGAAACCAAACCAACAAAAATCAAAAACACAGATACAACAACAATTAGTATTTGAATTCCAATTGCATTCAAAGACCTAACTGAGAACATATTCCAACGAATTCAGACAGCGTAAGGCCAGAAAGGACCAAATAATTTTTTCCACTCCCTCATATGTTACTAGCCATCAAGACTTCCCCCCAATATCTGAATATTAAAATAAAAGATTATAATCAGAGAATGCTTTTCAGTAAATTGGTCACATGTCAGAATGCTATCAAAGTCATCCAGAAGAACTTCAGGTCTCAAACACAACAAAAAATGAAAGAAAGTATAATCTCTTCATTTTACATCTAGGTAACCTAGTCACAATGAACACGAGTGTAATGTTTTATCTTCAAGGTAATCTCATTCTTGTATTTCACTTTATGGGCTTTTTAGTTACAGTATTTCTAGTGAAGTTTCATTTAAGAGAAACATTGACTTTTACCAGAGCAGTACAACATAACAATGCTGGAAGAAAAAAAAACTCAAACAAACCAACGCACAAAAAAACACCCACCCAAAAAATCCAACCATGCAAATAAATCCAGGACCAGTAGTGAATTCTTCGAATGAGGACAGATCTAAGAAAAGCCAATACACCCTAGCAGAATGTTTATACAAGAGTATTTACATAAACAACAGATGAGAAATCATCTACCCTTGATAACTTCACTTGCCAAGACAGTAAAATATCTGATTTGGTTTTTAGAAAAGCCAGCACACGGAAAGCGCTAGCCATTTTATGACAGAAAAATTGCAATCACAATTTCACCTTTTTACTCAGATTCATGTTCTCCATCTTTGCCTTGAGCAGTTTCATTTTATTCATAGTAATTGAATTCTCAATAATCTGTTGGCCAGAAGGTGATGCCTCTGTCTCATCTTCATCATCAGCATATAAGTTATAAACTGAACCGCTGCTGAAAATAAAAGAAAGTTTGTATTCACCGTCTAATCAAGTAATTCAGTTATGTTTTCAATGCAGAGTACTCTCATAACTAGGAAGTCATATCCGTAGTTGATCTGTTGACAAAGCATTATGTAAAACTGTATGCAAAGACATTTTGAATCCATTTATCCACATAAGCATCCCTTGTAAAAGCAAAGTGATGTTGCCAAAATCTGAACAAAGCCACGCTTCTGGGAAGTTGTTATATCATATACAGTTGGTTCACACTCACTATATATTTTCCCCACAGAGGGGATATCCAGTTCCACAAATGTCTCCTGAAGATATGGCCAAAGCTGTTAAGTGTGTGACTCAGACAACAAGCTGATCAGTTTTCCAATTAACCAGACATGGCATGGAAGGAAAAGTCCAAATTTCTATCCATCCTGAGGGGTGTTCTCACCATAAATGGAAATGGAGGGGTCACCCGTGTGGATGTAATATTCTATTTCTCCTTTTCAAAATACAAAAAAAAAAAAAGAAGAAAAAAAAAGAAAAAAAAAGATCAGTTTAGGTTTCCAAAGATTCCAACGAGTCTCACATTTGGAAAAAAAATAGATTAGAACTGCTAATCCCAAGACAAAATATTTTAACTCTGTGGTCACTGGAAGTTTATAGCATGATACTTCCTCTTTCCATTCTGCATTCTAAAAGAATGTAAAACCTCAATGTTTTCAAATCAGCATCTAACTTATTTTTCCTATGAAGCAATAAAGCATTATCACTAACATTTCAACAATGGACAGTGAAATGAAAGAACCATTAGGAGTGCCCAATTCATTACAAATTGATGCATTTTCAACATTTTACATAGTACATTTTAAAGAGTGTTTTAGTTCTTCCATTAGGCTGTCAGCATCTAGAAATCGTGACAATCAGGCAATTCCCACATTCATACAAATGTCTTAGTAGATTTAACTCAAGTTTGTAGTCTCCAAAAGACATCAAGGAAGAACTAAAGGTCATGAAGAAGTAATTACAAAAAAAAAAAAATAAAAAAAATCACTAATTAGAGCTGGCATCTTACCTGATTCTTGGAAATATTCTGCTGTGCTTAGTCAAGAGCCAGTACTTTTTGCACTGACTCTCCAAATCCATTTCCTAAAATGTAGCAAAATTCCAAAGGCAGCACAGCTGGGAGACATCATGAAGAGCAAGATGGCAGCAAATTCAAAGCAAGAGTCAACAAAATAGACCAGTCATTTCTTACCAAGACCTGAATGGTTCCATATGGGGACAGTCAGCACACGTATTACATACCTCTCCTGGTAAAAACCCAACACTAAAAAAAAAATCATTTCAAGATTTTAACTCTCAAAGACTTAAGTCACCAACTCAAAACAATTTGTTGAGCTTCAAGGTAAGGAGAGAATGAAAAACGGTATGTCTCATGTTTGTTTGTTGTTTTGATTTTTTTGTTTGGGCTTTTTTTTGTGCAAAAACAATTGCTATCCTTTTTCTTCAATTTTCTGACTAAACACGGGCCAAGAACACTTAAAAAAGGAGTAATGAAGGATTGTTTGCTTTAATGTATTGTAAAATAATGAAGCTGGACAGGGAGTTTTGATCTTTCAGCCCATTTTCCAATGAGTAAATTTTAAATTTACTTTTCCATACGTGCCAACATTCTTGATCTCTTGCTTTTAAAATGCATGTCTCAAAAATTACTAGTGTGCTGAAACTCTTTTGGCACCAGTGTCTGCCTGTCCTCCACCACCACAACTTCAACACCCTTCTTTTAATCCAGACACAATGATCATTGTATGCATTTACACCTTGTCAAGTTCTAACCATTAACTCAACCACAGATAAAATAAAACAATCTGGAGAACTATAAAACGAAACTGAAACCAATGTCTCATTTCTAAATTTTAGTCACTGAATTCTGCTCCACACACACACAATGTGAGAAAAGCTGACAAACAAGTGCCTCAAAATGCTCAGTCACCAGTAAACCCACATACAGAAACACATTTAACTGTCAGTGTGGAAAACACCAGTATTTAGAGTGATTCACAGCCTTCCTCTATAAAGACCAATTGAAGAGGTCTGATTTGTTCCCATTCATTCCTCCCTTTGCTACTTTTTTCATTCCCCACAGTCTGACCCAGCCATAATAACAAATTCAAGCATCTGGATTTCCTCCCCCTCCAAATTACTGTCTACCTTAGTAGAAAAACTAATAAATGAATTCCTATAGAAAGCACAGAGAAATAGAAACAACTCAAGCTGAATGTTTTCAACTCAGGTGGTTTCCAACCTAACTGGTTCATTTGACCAGTGACAGCACATTTCTTAAGCAGATGTATTTGACTTTTATATGTGCTGCCATGCTTTGAAAGGCTTGCCCAGGTGCCCTGCAAGAGCCAGAAGACTGCCATTTATTCCTCCAATTTGCAAATTAGCCTATCTCAATTAAATTACTGTTTAATCCACACACTAGGATCACCTAATGGAAAAGTACTAAGACTTTCAGACAATTGTCCACATTAGTTT
>VWZF01006503.1:0-48271 GCA_013396755.1 Sclerurus mexicanus | reverse complement strand
TAAGGCGGGGCGGGGGGGGGGAATTGGACACAAGCATACAAACATTTGAACACGTAGGCAGATACCAGGGAGCCCATTCTACTGAAAAATATAAGTTCAAGCTCCTCATGACACCTCCTTGCACTAACTCACATTATAGCATCCACAGTCCCAGCTTTTTGGATTGGTCTGGATATTTGCTGGAGTCAAAAGGTTAAACAATGTGGTAATAGGCAGGGTATCAGTGAGAACAAGAATTACACTGGTTTGTTCTTTCCAGAAGCGTATTTAGCCCAACGCAGCAGCAAAGTTGTCAGTTCTTACCAATTATGCTTGGTTTAACCAATTTCAAACCGACACACAATATCACATGTAGCTATTTACTGAAAGAGTGCAGGGACTTAAAGAAAGATCACAGATCTAAAATATTTTTATCTTTTCCTTCTCTCCAGTAATTGTATATCAAACACTAGGTCCTTCTACTCTGTATAACAATGCGGGAATTCAACCTTGATATTTCATTCAGTCAGTAGTTTTGAAGTACAGATCTTTTATACAAATTTACAAGATTAGTATCACTCTGAATACAAACACACTGAATATAAAGTCAGTACAATGCTCTTGCTTTCACTTTGCACACATAAGCAAGAATAGCCAAAACAGCACAAGCCCTAGCCTTGGAGAAAATGCAGCTAGTTCCAGAACAGGGACTCCTTTCCTCACAGTTCTACAAATATTAAGTTTTTGAGGGGGTAAAAAAATCTACCCAAAAGCTGCAGTATGAAAACAAAATGTAATTATTTTTATAGATATGACCAGTTTTGATAGTGTTAGGAAAAAGACTCCTAAACTGTTCACTACAATGCAGTAGATTCAGTGACATACTTGCTCTTCTGACAATAACAACACAGAGAAATGTTTACAAAACTACACAAATGCCTTAAGATGGGAGAGAAAGTGCTTAACTGAAGGTTTTAATATATGGTCAAACCGACTCTCCTGCGAAATGTTCCTTTTCAGAAAGGGCAGGAATGTTGAGAATTGCCTAAAGTATGAGGTCAGCTTTATGTCACTGTATTAACACACACAGTGATAAGAGAACCATCAGCATGGCCACTGATCACAAAGCATTACTGTGCTGTTAAGGCCACCTAGTTGCAGCAATTTAATAGCCCTTAGTGAATAGTTGTTGCATACTCCAGATATTTTTTAGATAAAGTCAAGAAATAAAGCTGAAAATTATACAGCAACCCACTTTTGAAGAATAATATAAAGATTAAAAGAAACTTTACCTCAAAGACTCAGATAATGGTGTTAAAGTGCCATCGCCCCGGTCAACCACACGGAAGAAATTCAACCTATCTCCTTCTCGATAAACTAAGAAAGTAACTTGTTTGTTGGATGGCCCTTTCTCCCAGGTCTTGTCTCTAGCAGGATCCATGTATTCAGCCATTTCCCTGATAGGGTCTTTCACAGGAACTACAAAGACAAAAAAAAACCCAAATAAAACCCAAATATTATTGTTGTTTTGATCAGCTTTGAGAGCTCAGCTCAGTTTATAACAGAAATTCCAAACCTACAAGATATGCTGAGTTTTTTTCTAAGTGAAAATTATCAAGGGTATTTCTCCATTTCATTCCTATACAGATGATCCACGTGACCAAGTTTATCATCTGACTGAAGCAATGCCTGATTCTTACCAACCATATTAAAACCTATTTGTATAATGACATTACAGCATCATTTTTTCTTCAAGTGAAGAATTGATGATTTTATACATACAAATACATTTAAACTAATAGTAAACAAAGTGCATTTGGTATGCTAAAAAAGAAAAGAAGGAGAAAAGAATTCCTCCATTTTTGTTGAGCATTTTTCTAATTCATTTGGAACAAAGTCTGACTGTCTCAAATGTTTAGTTAAGAGAAGCTCTTTATAGTTATAAGACATTGCATGAAACCCACTATTTTTAGCTTAGTTAACACCTACCTCTTCTGGTGTTAACAGGTCCACCTCGCATAGCCAGAACTAACTTCAGAGTGCAGCCTTCTGAAATGCTGCAAATAATAATAAATAAATTTTTACAGCATTTTCTGTTGTTTATGCTAACAGTAATTTAGAGACATTAATTAGAAACATAATTTTATTCTATACTTACTTATAATCATTCAAACAATAGTCATCCTTCAGTTCTGTATTATTCCAAATCAAGTGCTGCTGAGATACAGGAATACCTAAACAAAACAAACAAATGACTTAAAACTGGAGCTTGGTGGAAGGGTTTCTGAAGAGTTTTAATTTTTTGAAGAGTGTAGGGCTGATGGATTGAAACTGGATCACAGAAGGAAGAAGAGAGGAAGCAGGACAAAGACAGGCACTTGAGCAGCCTTCAATCATGATATGCAACCTCCAAATAGTTATTAAAAACAAAGTTAAGATTTTCAGAAGGCTTTAGCTCACACAGAAAGTTCAATCTTTTGCCTCAACAGGAGTTCTGCAGAAGTGTTCAAATGCTTCAGGCTTATTGAATACTTGCTCTTTTTCTAGTCATCAGATGAGGGAGGTTTTTTTTCCTGTTATCTCGACCTCAGAACTTTATACCTACTGCCAGGAAAAACGGATAAAACTTCTACCAACAGAACTTCTGAATAATTTAATCTCAGACTCATATTTTGTATTATCCACAGTACAAAGTCACATGAGTGGCAGCTCTATAACAGTGGAGCTAACTGCAAATGTATTTTTATCCCAGCCTGGTTTGGAACCTAAAAGTTTACGTGTACAATTTAGTACCATGGCAGTTAATTAAACTTCATCCTACAAACGCTTTTGTTTTGTTCTGGGTGTTCTTAAGGCCATCAGAACATTTTATTAATATCCAGTAATACTCATTTTCAACTCAAGTTCTGGGACAACTTGGCTATTTTTTGTTAAAAGAAAGTAAGCAGCCTGAATATTTGTTTCTTACTGAAACCTCATATTCTACACAAATAATTTTTGTTTCTTTTTGCTTGCATAGTGAACTCAGATACAGATGTAATACACATTAAAGATAACAAGCATAACCTAGTACAACCTGAGATCTTCACACATTTTTACTAGGATGCTGCTACTTTCCAAATTTTGCATAGAATACAAATGAGGATAGTCATGAAAGGATGAGACATGTCAGACCATTAAAAAAACCCAAAACAATTAAGGCTAACGGAAAATGAATACCTGTCTTTTCTTTGTCTTTGAGGGAAAAAAATCTTTCCTCCAGCATCAAAAAGAAGTTGTTCAATTTGTCTAGTGAAACCCAGGTAATTAAGGTCTCACTGTATGTTCCTGATAAATTTTAATTAAAATGAAAATCCATAGAGGCCAAGAACTATCTTTTCAAAAAGGTCTAAACACTATTCCTCAGACTAAGAAACAAAAGCTATAAATGTATTTTCCGAAAGGTTACATTAAAATAACCTTATTTTATATTTTTATTCATTGCATGTTCAGATACTTAAAGGGTGATGCAGACAGCAGTGCTACACAGTAAGACTTCCCAAAATATATCTGGCAAGAGGGGAACACAAAGATCTGAGTGCTTCAGCTAGTTTGCACAAATATCTCAGCTTCCAAAGGCTGGCAAGGATGCTCAGCAAACTGTGGCAGGTCAGTTAAAGAGACCCTTCCCAGGTAGAGAAAAGGCAAAAAGCTACAAACACCTATCACCAGCAAGGAAGAAAAGGGGACTAGATTCTGGTGAAAGTCAGAAAGGCAAGCAGGAGACATGCTAAGGAGATGGCCCCTTGCAGAAGGGGGAGTACACTTTGGAGGAACTGTCACTCTTATTCTTTAAGCTTCAGAGAAGATTACAATTTCCTTTTCTCACTACAGCTCATATCCAGATCTTCCCTTTTCTGAATGACCAACACAACTTTACTCCACTTGGGTGGCATTTAACAGGAATCTTACATCCTCTGAAGTCCACAGGACATTTATGAGGGGAATATGTTCATATAGTAGACTAACATAATTGCTCCTACACTGCCAGCTATTTAATAGCTGGTTATTGGTTATGTTTCAAGTCTGCCGCGTAAGCAAAACAACAAGCTGGCAATAGGCAGCGAGTCTACACTGAAGTTTTCTGTGTTGTTGTGCATTCTTCTGATTACAATCATTACTGTCTTCATTTGTTATGGTTTCAGCAGCCTCCAAGGAGCAATTTCCAATTACTTTGACAAACTGAGAGAGTATTTTTTAAAAAGGCTGGCTTGCAGCTGGCAGTGCTGGAGTGAAACACGTTTCTGCTCATTCAACAATGACAATGTATTTTTGATGAAACGAACAGATGAAAAGACGATACTGTGCTGCAATTGGAAACAGACACGTCTTTATTACTTATTCCCTTTCATGCTGCTTTCTTAGAATTCTGTATTTATACCTGAAGGAAATGGTATGTGCTTTATAGTTTCAGGTGCAGCAAATTAAGCATCAGCTGTCCCTTTTCTGGATTATAGTAAGGATTTCTTGAGGAGGCATTTACGCATGGGATCAGCATGTAAAACTGACAACAATAATGAGAATTGTAAGATACCCACCCACTACTCCCTTCCCCCTGTGCAACACATGACGGTACCACTGGCCTGCTCTAAATCAGGACAGAGAGGTAAGTACAGCAATAAGCTACATCTCAATGCTCAAGTGGAAGGGAGCAAATGGAGGTGATGCTACAGGAGGATGGAAGAGTCTGCAGACTATTGAAATGGCTGCAGGTGCACTGACAATCTGACCTACTAAAATGGGGGAAGAAGGAGAGAAGCAGGTACTCTATCCTGAATCAACATATCAGACATAGCCCCTTAAACTTCCCTCCTTTACTCTTCTCTCTGGCAGGCTAAGCAGGCTCACCACAGAATGTGATGTGGTCAAGTCTGAACCAGGAAAGAAATCCCTGTAGACTTCAGAACAAACTTTATGTTGTGGGTACAAGGTTGCTATGTTTAAAACACCCCAAACATTCAGTCTAAATTCGAACAGTGTACTTATCTTTCAATCAGTGTTGAAATTCTTGGAGCCCCTGCTTAAGGAGAGGCCAGGCTGACAGTCTTATTTTCTCCCACAAACTAAGAGATGCAAAGATTCACAACTTAAAGCAGAAGGACTGCTCTTCTAACTGTCCAACACACCAGCTTTCACTTGCAAGACAGTAGCTATGGCAGTGTACGTGGCAGTCAGCACTGACCTACTGTTTATCCAAGGGACTGACAAAGAAGAGACTAATAAGAGCAAATCCCAGTAACTGAATACAAGCCTACAAAATTTCCTGACAAAGGTGACCTGACTTCACACCTTCCAGATGCTGACCTGGGCAGCCATCCCACCTGGGCAGTCTTGCATTCACAGGAATGTTTTCCCAGCTCAGACAGGGCACAAGCTTAGAAAACATTTCATGAACTTCTAGTATCTATGAGCACAGTAAACAGGCAAACCACAAGGCAAATAGAAGATGTAGAAGAAAACTAGTAAACAAACGAAAAGCAAGACTGGTTTGGTTAAAAACTAGTTACAGCTGTGTAATCCACTTCTCCAGTCCTGGAAAAGCACAGCTACTTTCTCTAATGCAAATTCTAATAAATATCATTATGACATACTCTGAATTCACAGAATGTTGAAAGAAATTACAACATCCATATGAAGTCTGCTTGACATTCTTCCAGTTCCTTTTGTTTAAGATGAAGCTGCTGTACACAGGCAGCAAAATAATGACAGCAAAAAGACCAAAGAAAAATAACAACTCACATGATGAATTGAGAGTACACACACATACAACAACAAAATTATTGTTGCATCTGTCATTCCCTGCTGAACACAAGCATTTGAAATTAAGATGTATTCTGAAAGCTGGTTCTGTTTTTTTCCCTTTACAATAATACAAGAACAAGAGAACACTTACATTTTCATCTAAAAAGGTAGAGGTCTCCACATACAAAGACCATAAAATTCAGTTGCAAGTACTCACTGAACAAACCATGGCCAAGTTGATTTTTCTTATTTTAAAGCTAGCTATGTAAATGAATGCCTTAACACTCCATACTGAAGAATGCAAATTAACTCCCACAAGCTAGTAACAATAATACCAACACCAAACCCCAAAGTCCACTGGCTCCCTCGAGACTCAATTCTATCCTACTGAATAAACATGTTTACAGGTATTATCTATGATTCTTTAACAGATAAAATAATTAACTGCTACTAGGAATACGCTACCTGAATGCTTCATCTATAAAATCCAGTGTAATAACTGGTGTTTATGAATGAAAAATACTGAACTTTGCCCATCCCAGCAGCTACAAGGACTTGCGCAATAGAGGAAGCAAAAAGAGACCTTAGTTTTAAAAAAACGCATTACTTCCTCTTTCACTGAAATCCCGCTTTTATTAAGTACCATTCATGCTAAAGCTCACTTTTTCATGCCACCTTCAAACTCGGATATGCTAACCATATCCATCAACACATGATCCTGCCTTCAAAACCAAATAATCAACAAGTAAAACCAATGGAGTAGGTAGCATTGCTGGCAGCACTATGTGTGGCTGCATGTATTCCAACTTTTATGCCACCAGTAGAGACAAAGGGAGCTATTTTTTCCACAGCAAACCATTTTAAAAGACTCAGCCAGTGAATGTGAGGCTAGGAGCAATTTACCCTAGGGGCTTCAAAGGCAACATTTATAATAAATCGTGTGCTTACTCAGCATGGAACATATTTGAGGACAAACGCCTGGATCTGATCCAAACATACATCAGATATACTTCAACTTATGAGTAGACTTGCACTGAAATT
Source organism: Sclerurus mexicanus (assembly GCA_013396755.1). Classification (NCBI taxonomy): domain Eukaryota; kingdom Metazoa; phylum Chordata; class Aves; order Passeriformes; family Furnariidae; genus Sclerurus; species Sclerurus mexicanus. Next base: position 41,470 of record VWZF01006503.1, on the reverse strand, counting down.
TCAGATACATTAACCCACTACTAAGTTTTTACCTGTATTTTTTACTAAAATCCACTGAAAACAGACAGCTGAAGACATAGAGCTCTTTCTTAGTAAGGTACCAATGTCTACTACAGCTGCCTAAACAAAGCCTTTCCACATCAGATTGCTAATAGGCACCAAAAATGAAAAACAGTATCTGAAGTATACAAAATTCCTAGCATGCCATCCATGTTATGTATTTTTTTATTACAGTGCAGACAGTCTACAGTCATTGATATTCCAGTTGTTGACAAAGATCAGATTGTTGTTTTATCACTAGCCTCTTACAATTAGAGGCATTGGTAACATTTGAACAAATTCATTAACTTTAGAAATAATTTTATATTTTTTTTTCTTAGAGATTTCAGATCATTTTTTCAGAACATGTATTTTTGTATGCTTACATACTATCATCCTCAACACCCAATGGGTCCACAGAGACAATACACAGACTAGGGACCCTATACAGTCTTCCAGCAGCATAGGAAGCATTCTTCAGCCAGAAGTGCAGCTTAAATGAAAGAGATTCACACCCCATGACAGCTGACACAACACAATAAATAAACAGTGAACACCAGGAGCAGAAAGAGGAACAGATGTAAGCTTTTTCTTTTCCATGCTACATCACAACAAATTTAGAATTTTTGCTCCACCTGAGTGATTTATTGCTCGAATTTGTGCACTATAATGGGAACTTTGTCACCGAAAAGTTGTTAATTATTATTATACATGCAACAGCAACCACAAATGCAACACAGAATTAATTTGTAACTGTGTATTTGTTCCTTCCACACATAGCTGATCAGATTGTTTTTCACTCTGCCTCCCATAAATCGTATTAGTCAGAACATTACAGATATTTTACCTCTGTTATGAAGTATCAAGGTATTTCAACTGACTTTTAGCAACTCAATGATAAGCACCAGTGAAGTATCTTCCATGTATAATGAAATCTACTGATTAATAATTAATTCTATACAGCAAACACCTAAGCCATAATTACTTCTCATCTTAAGAACTATAACATGTGAAGAAAATTCTGAATAAGCAATATTACAACTTCATTACTGAGCTGTTCTAATAAGAAATGGCGATACTTTTATAAGTTAGGTACACCCAGCCTACAATAATAAGCTATAGGTATAATTCAGTATGTCTATTTGCAGTCTCATGTTCTAGACTACATGAAATACAAATTCCTCTTCCTCACTTCTCCCACTGACCTCTTCATGTATCGTTTAAAGCTCACTTCTTCAGTGATACTGACCAGATAACCTGCCTTCTCCTGTACTCTATTGCCTATGCTACCTTTTAATTCACACTTAGCCTCCTGTGCATCTCTCCTACACCTATATTCAAGTACAGGGAAGAAAAACTCTTTCCTTTTCTTGCTTCACCTCCAGCCTCCAGGCGCATCTTAACACATTCTCTGACTTGTGATTAATTATGGCCCTGTCCACAGAAAACAAAACCATATCCACATAGCCGCACAACTGTATCTACACAGATGTAAACTCCAGTTATCTGCATGGTGGAGCTTCTGCTATGTGGATCCCAGTAAAAAGTCACTCCTATTTGGTGCAATACTTCTGTGTTTTAAGACTTGTGCCAGCTACCTTTTTTTTTTTTCCCATCCATCAGAGCAGATTTCCATAAGAGGAGGAGAGTATCTTGGATTCAAATCTGAAGCATCATACTATACCTCCCAGAGGATGGGTTCCACACAGACAGAAGTATGAAATACATGTACAGGTATATTAGGAAAAGAGAGGATCCCTTTTCCTAAAATTAGCAATTCATACTCTCAGCTTCTGCAGGTATAGTTCTTTAACCCCTCGAAAGCAAAAAAGAGAATGTAGTACTTCAAAGTAGTTAAAGTATGCATATCTAAATATTTCAAATCACATTCTTTCATGTATAATCATTCTCACTGTAGAGGGAAAGTGGTAAGAAAGGACAAACCTACACCTTTTCTTCTTGTATAAGTATCACACCTGGCCACGTAACTTAGAGAAGCTTTTCACTTTGCAAGACATGTCAAGTTCATCACTTTAAGACAAAGCATTGCTCAGTCAGACCTCTACCAGCAAAAGATTGCTCACCTAAACAAAATTCAAATCAGTAACTTAAAGCTGCTTTTGGGATTTGCCTGCACTGCAGTTGCTCTTGTGACTGCAGTATCATAAACAACCATAAACTGACTAACCTAACAAGCATAGCAGCAAGTTTAAACTATGCTCAGTTACATACAGACATATTGCATAGCTCAAGATTATAACCCTGTTGGCTAACAATCAACTTAGGTCAGAGAATCCACAGACTTTTTAAGATTAACCTTAATAATTGGATATAAAAAAACCCAAAAAACAATGAACCAACCCACCAGAAAAGCAAACATACCAATTCCAGAGAAACCCAAGCCATGAACTTACAGGAGAAAGAAAGAACACAAAAACAACTCAACTCCAATTAAACCTAAGCCATAAACTGAGCACCTAGTTTACATGCATATTACTAAACATGACATTTAGGTCTTCTGGTTTGATTTTAGCAATTACAATTTTTAAAACCAGACTTCCTCTCTTCCTCTAAAGCAATAAAGTTTAAAATGAAATAAGAGAGAATAGTACCTTCCAGTCTTTGAATTTTAGCTTTCACAGAAATAACTGTTTCAAAGGGGGAAACTCGCAGTTCAAAGCATGTTCCTGTGAGCGTTTCAATGAAGAGCTGCATAGTTTCATAGAAAGGAAGCTTGTAGTGAAACGGTCCCATACTATCCTTATGGAAAAAAGGAGGCTCTTTCCTGTTGGCCATTAGAAAGGATTTACAACTTCCTCGTAAGAAGATCTGTCAGGAAACTACATTCCGCTTCTAGCCAAGTCAGCTGTGAAGACATGTGTGGTGCATTGCTGTTCATCTTTAGGATTTTTCACCTGTAAAGCAAACAAATACAGTTCTGACATCTGAATATAACTGCTAAAGAGAATATTAGTTTTTTTCTTGAACAATAAAATGCTTATTAAGAGGCAGTAAAGTACTACTTAGGTACTGCAAGATAACCACAAATGATAGTAATGACGCTGTAGTTCTAGGACTCCAGTTTCAGTCAGCACTCCAGCTGCAGCCTGCTACCCTTGTTATTTTTCTTTCCACAAACGACGTATGACAACCGGATGCCCAACACCTCCTGAGCTGAGTGAGCAGCTGAGCCCTCGGCAGTGTCAGAGCTAGAGAATAACTCCAAGACGACATAAAAGCAGGGCCTGGTGCGGGCTCGGGGACGGCAGAGCTGGGGGCGGCAGCCCAGCCCAGCCCGGCCGGGGCAGCCGAGCGGAGCGGCCGCGAACAAAGGCGGGCGAGCAGCCCCCCGGCCCGGCCTCGCACCNGGCGGCGCGTGCGCGGGGAGGGCCCGGGGGCGCCTCCCTGGCCCGGAGCGCCGCGGGACGGGCGCGGGGGAGCTGCCCCTGCCCAGGGCGGGGCGCGAAGGGGATGGGGTTTCATACTCCGTTCCCACCCAAGCCGGTCTGAGTCTGGGCAACGTCCCCAGCGCGACCGGCGGGCCCGTGACAGCGGCGGCGGCCGCGGGGCCTCCTGTGACATGGAGTCCAGCGGGGCCGAGGGCGGCTCGCCCCGGCAGTACCGCTGCAGGAGCGAAGACAGCACGCCCGGCCTGCCTTAGGCTGGGCCCGAGAGGCTCCCGGGGGCGGCGCAGTGTCCCGGCGCAGCGCAGGGCCCGGCCGGGGCGTGCGGCCTGCCCCGGGCCGGGGGCCGGGCACCTGCCCTGAAGGGCCGTGTGACTGCTCCTGCTGCAGCGTGAGGCAGCCAGGCCGCTCCCCAGGAGCAGAGCTTCCCTCGGATGACCACAGTCCAGAGAAAACAAGCTAATCCTATTAGGAGGTGCTAATTACATTAATCACTTTCCTTTCCATTTAGGTATTAAATTATGCAAGACCTAGGCTGTTAGGTTTCAGGCCCACTTAAAACACCCAAACGCTGTGGCTTTCCACAAGCACGTAGCAGCTATGGGAGCCCTCTGACAGAGCTCCTGGGCACTGTAACACTGGGCCTCCACCTCTGCTCTTCCAAGAAAAATGCAGCAATGGTTTATTGCATTTGCAAAGAACAACACAACGTAAAAACCAACAGACACCCAAAACAACACCACACATCTAGCCAAAACTCAGTTTAAAAAGTCACCACTCAGACCAAGTCCTCACAGAAGTGAAGTGCCAAGACCAGACTTCACAGTTTGTTAAAACGGAGGACCACATAGTATGTAAAGAGACAAAGGGAAAGGCACAGAGACTCTAACTATGCCAGTTTAGAAAGCCTGGAGGGGAAGACAGGTTCTGATCTACACCATAGTCCAAGTTTCTATCAAGAGCTTTTCTCTGCTGAGCTTTCACATTAAAGTTCAAGAAATACTTTAAGGCAGGAGCTTTATTTTTCTCCTGCTCCAAGAGCTTTTGGCTCTCATGGTTCTTGGCTTGTAAACAGCCCTCTGCAATGCAAATAGACGTTATTAATGTGAAGCGCCAAGAAGAAAGGAGGATACAGAAAAAAATAATTCACCCTCTTTTTCCTCCTTCCTCCAGTATGTCTTTGAAGCCCTTCTAAGCACAGAAGAAAGCAGTAAAGAAGCAGTCCAAATCATGTATGAGGCACACACAGCAGATGTAATGCCTATAAATATAGTGAAGTACTTTCACTGTAGACACCCATTTGCAAAAAGCTCCCACATTCTTTTCCAAACTGCTACTCCAACTTACCCCCCAATTAACATGAATCATTGCCAGGCCCACCTATAGCACAAATCAATATATCATGTTTCTTCTTCATCCTTCCAACCTTTTCTTCTGCTTTACCCTCATTAGTGCTAGATGCTTCAGCTGTAGTATTTACTGTGCCTGATAAAGTAAATTCAACATGAGAAACAAGAGATTGAAGCAGATGTCTCAGATCAAGGGCTCCAGTGAAAGTAGAATTGCTCTCAAAGAAATCCTCTGAGCACATGCTTTAAATTCAGAGAGGAGAGCAGTATTAAGAGTTGGAAATAAAGTAGTACATCACTATCATAAAAGCAGAGCATCTAGTCAGAATTGCAGGCAGTCACTGGTATAATAAAAGAAACATTTATCTATCTGCATTTATACATTTGCTCTCCTTGTATCCATGCACGAGAGCAAGCATCTACCACTGGGTATCAAATATGGTTAACAGGATCTGTTTTAGACGGGGAATCTAGAAAATATAGGAAGCAAGGTTAGGCCAAACACATCAGGCAGTTAAAGGGATTCCACAGAATAGCAACCTCCTGCAAACAGCCTCAAACGTGTCATGGATGAGAAGGGAAAGGAGACAGCAAGCCTTTACGTGCAAAAGAGTCTCTGCATAAAGTACATAGGGCTTTTTAGCCCTCAACTGACCAAGCTGCTCTGTACAGATGGACTTCATGGAGTGTTATCTGCAAAACTGTGGCAAATCCATGCAGGTGAAAAGTCACATTTAGTGGCTTAAAACTTGAACAGAAGACAATGTTAGGTTTCTGTTGTTCTCATGGAGCACTTGGTGCTTGTTTGTAACATGCACTTTCTGGCAGAGAAGTGTTAACTGTTGTTATTTTTATAGACCACATTAGCTGCCAATATGAAGTATCTCACCTCTAGCTGGTCTCAAATCCTGCACTGAGATTTAACTGCCTGATTCCATAAGAAAAGTTGTACTTGCTATCAGAACCCAGTCTTACCCTAACATCACCTCAACAAGTTGGCAGCTGACTTAGATAAGGCACGGTAGTCAGTTTTGATTGTTTTCAAGTCATGATGCAAGCATTCTAAGCAAGGGGTAAAGAGGAAAATAAGACATGCAGATAGATCAGGTTTAACAGACTCCATTTACTATTTATCAATTATTTTATCTATAGATCAATAAAACAAACTATACTTTATGTAATAGATTACTTCATTGCAGGTATTGCACAGGCTATAGTCATCTGGGCACAATGGAAACATAATAGCATGAGTTTACTGTATTCTTTAAAAAATATATAATTTAGCAGAATTAGACTAGCACAGGAGAATACTAACCATTTTAAATGGGTAATCTCATTTAAATATACACAACCAACTCATTTCAGCTCTACTGAATTAAGAGAATCCCGAGTATTAGAACTGGACAGGGCATAAGGAAGGCCACCTCTCTGCAACACAATCCCCTTGGCTACTGGCCTCCAAAGGCATTCAATGGGTCATCAAATGTGCTCAGGATCTTGCTTTCAGATTTTGCTTCTGAGGCTGTTTGGGAAGGTCTGGTTTTGGTAGTGGGTATCTTGACTTGGCTGGTAGAGAAGATATCATCTAAAGTAGGGGAAAAAAAGATGTATTTTAATGGGAAGTAACTGTTAAACAGAAGTAACATTGTACGTAAGAGAATTCAGCACACAGCAGTGACTGCACCAAGCGCATTCTGTGATAAACAAATGCTTTCCTGCTACTTGCAGTTCTGGATGAATCTGTAAGGACATATGTGGGAGTTGTTAGCTCTAAGTCAAATTAAGAATTTTTTTCTTCTCCGTAGACAGCATAATACTTGTATTTTATAGCATGTTCTCATAAGCATTTGAAAAGTACTAATAAATTAAAGGTCCACAAAAAATTCCATTGTGCAAGTAACATCCTTCTTATCTATAACATTAGCGTTTGAGGAACCTGAGATATCCAAGAGCTGTGAAGTTGTTGCCAAAGAAAATCAGAAGAGGAAAAAATGGCAGTTGCTAGCAACTACTGTGTCAACATCCACTACCCACAAGAGTCTTTAAACTACAGCACAATAAGAATACAACATAAATCCCTTGAGAACAGAGCACTGCTAAGATGACAGCGATAACCATCACCCTGAATATTCAAAAAGTCTGTCTACAGTCTTAAATCAAGATCTCTCACCATCTTCCTCAATACAAACACTTCTGATGTGAAGGACCACATCAGAAGGAAACATCGGACCACAAAATGGAAAAATATCACACTGCCATTAAGACATAGTTCTGTCCCGAAGAATAACAACATGTAGAAACTAAACCCTCCAACATGGATAGCCTGTGTCAGCAGCAGAGCTCACAATCCTGCAGTTCTTGCTGTGGCTAGTGCTGCTTGTGTTTAGGGCTGTTCTCATGGAAAGAGATGACGCTGTTGCCATACACATGCTGAAGTGTTGCTGTGAGTATAAGTGTTTCCTGAGCATAAGCAACAGCATATCTCACTGTAAACTAAGAAATTTAGGATACTCAGATGATGCAGTTGGATTATAAAACCAAAAAATTACAAGACTGAGATATGAGGATCACTAGTGATTCACAAGGTCAGCATAAGTAGCACATAACTGGCCTTGAATCTCTATTAAGAAAACATGGGTGTTATATGGAGGATAATAGCCACTTACTAGTCCAGAGTACAAAAACTATTATTTCAATCTTCTTTAACCTTGAGCAGAGGCCAAGCCCAAAGTGGTCTATGACAATGTATTTCCCTGTCTCTTCTCGCTACTTCTTCCACTTCAGCACATGTCTGCTACTGTGCTGATTTATAGGGATTATACAGGAATAATCCAGGACCACATTTCAGCACAAGAGCAGTTCAGAAAGGCAGTAAAACAGAGTAATGCCCTACTGGCATCACTCCAAAGCAAGAAGCTATCACATGGATTAGCTTTACAGCAGAGAAGTACAGTGAGTGCCATAAGCAGTAGAGGTATCACTCCCATTTTATAACAAGGCTTAAGGAATAGAAAAGTTTTGTCCATGGAAAACAATATTTGTCAACACACAAGAAAGTTCAGTCACCATTTTGCAGACTGGCAGAGGTGACATCAAGATATTTGTGACATCAGCCATAAGGTCATTGAGGAGGCTAGGAGGATAAACAGCCGAGAAAGTTTTTCTAATACTGTTACCACAAGCCTAACACAAATGTAGTAAATAATGACTCGAAGCTATGGCAGGACAAAGGAAAACAGCCTCCAGCCTCCACCTCCTTCCCTGCCCCCCCAAACTGCCCCTATTTGCTGTTTCATTTGCAGCAGAAAGGATCATCTAGGACAACAATACACAGCTCTGATAAAGTGCTGCCATGATCACTTTAGCCAGCCCTTAATGTGAAATGTACACAAGTGCTAGTTTCACAACTCTACTGCCAGCTAGACCTCCTCATCTTCAGGCATCTCCTTACACTCCTTTTGGTATGCTGGATCTCTGTAGCTTTGGGCACTAAGAAGCTGTGTACCTATGGCTGTACCACTAAGCAGTCACCACTCTAGAAGAAGATGAAGTCCATTAGATACAGGGTGCTTTAGATGCTACAGGCATCAGGATCAGATGTGACATGAAACAATAAGCTTTAGCACCAGAGTAGCTGTCAAATCTGGAAGTGCAAACAACAGGTTCTGTTGTGCCTAATTTTCAAGTGGCACTCTAAAACTGTTTTTGCAACATGAAGTCTGGATTTTTGTGCTGAAATATTTGGAAGGGGTAGCTATTTGTGAAATTCTTTCATTTCTTATAGGCTACCTGAAAAAATGTAAATGATTAAACTAAGATTTTCTTAATAATTCAATATATATTTCAAATATCTTCCTAGCAAACTTCTAAGTCTTATATTTTATATTAATTTACAATGTTGTGAAATCTCAAGATGTTCATTCTCTGGCAAGTTTTTTAACATATTTATAGACTTCAACTAGTCATTCCATCAGGTTGGAATGCTTAGCAGCAGTCCAGGTAAAAGAACAGTAAGTCAGATTCAATTTGAGTAAGTGAGATAGAATGAGGACAAGAACCAAAGCTAGAGAAGGGAATTTTTTGTCTTAGAAAAGAAATGCATGCAAGCCCAAAGAAGAGCTATAAACATGAAGAGCCTAAGAACAAACATAGTTGAGGATCAAATTACTTTCAGTATCCTCACTTATGGAGAAGAAAGGAGAATGCTTTACATCCTTTCCCATTACTACTTCCTATTTTTTCAATAAATTATACATGGCAAATGTTTGCTCTCAGATATATTATCTGTAAATTGTCCCGGGTACATGGATGTAAACAAAAGCTTATGAGCTCCAAGGTAGTCAATACAATAGTGAAGGTGGGATGGGAATAATTTGTTCAATATTTGTTCACTTTTTGTATCAATGACTCATCTGAAAGTACAATACAAACGGCTGTGCAAAAACTGAAACACAGAATGTGTCTCAGAGCCGTAAGAACATGAAATTAGTCTCCTACTCCCAGAAAGTGTAATTTTCTAATTCCTACAGATAATAAAATCCCTACAGGAATTAAGCTATACTTTCTCTCAAAACAATTTTATACACTCTCCTAAACCATTTAAAATGCTGTGCTTATTCTACACATCTAGGAAGTTGTCATCAAAGGTTAAAATCGAAAGGTGACCAGAGATTTCAGAGCAGTCAAAAAGTTAAAAGAAAGCAAAGGGTTCTAAAACATCTGAGATGAATGCAATTCAGGACAATATAATGAGATTAGTAGCCAGATATTTACTTATACACACACTTACCCATATCGTCATCAAATATGGATTTTTGTTCCACCTTTTTCTTGGTCTTCTTTTCTTTTGGTTTTACGGTGAGATCCGCAAAAATATCAATGTTATCATCAAACAAATTAGTCTCCGGCATCTTCTCTTTCACTTTGTTCATGGGTTTAATTGCCTCAGTAGCAAATATATCATCCTTGGAGAAAACAGATCTCATCAGCCCACAACACACTTCAAGAGAATAGTCAAGTTATCTGTACACAGCAGCTGAAATGTTTAGAAGAGTGACAGCCTTGGGCTTCTTGGGCTTGTCGGTCAAAGACTGAACTCAATGATCTTAGAGGTCTTTGCCAACCTAACTGATTCTGTGATTCTCAAACATGCAGAAATGCATTAGTGGTGGATTGTTCACAGGTCAAGTACTGCACAGAGAGGACTATATCAACTGCCCGGCCCACCAGCTTTATTTCTTTTTTTAAAGTGCTATTTGAGCTGCTGTGCATTGAATAGACAGTTAACAGACAAGAACCAAATACTTTATTACTCAGCACATCCAGTGTCATGCCTGCTCTGTGCTAAGGCTCCACCTTTTAATCCACTGTTGCTAATATAGGGATGAACAACCAAAGAAAGGTTTTCCATTGCCCAGCAGCAGAGCAGGATTGACAGTTTACTTCACTACCTATCCTGCACACCCCATCCTACTCGGCAGCCTCCATTAAGCCGGTGTCTAAGTAGTGGTAGCTACATATCGCCTCAGGGATCAAAAACGCCCATGTGGCAGGTTCAACCATTACCTCAAAAATATCTTGGGCAGTAGGGTCAACAGCTTGGTGTACAGCAGATTTCAACTCTTTTTTTCCAGTTTTCTGGTAAGTGAAGAGAGAGTCTTCCTCTTCCTCCAAAAAAGGAATAGGGCTGCTTTTTGTTGAAGATTTTTGCTGTACAGACTGGAAGAGATCATTGCTGTCCTGCTCACCCAGAACAGACAGATCAGGCTTTTTCTCTTTGCCCTTGGTGGGTTTGTTAGCCACACTATCTGGCATTCCTTCCTTTAATTTTGATTGTGCAGCTGGTCTAGATGTTGAGCTGCTTGCAAAAAGGTCTTCTGATTCAAACAGATCATCCCCATTTTCTGTGGATTCTGGAGAAAGGAGTTTGTTTGTCCCAGCAGACAAAACGCTGCTGTGAGCTGGTAGTGACAAGCCAGAGAGAAAGCCGTTTTCCTTGGACTCTGCTTCAGTAGCAAGAGGCTCCTTTATGTTCGCTATTGCTGATGTCTGTTTTGGTAGAGAGAACTGTGATTCTCTAGTACTGTCCACCTCCTCACTCACTCCAGACTCTTGGGCAGCCAGACGGCGAGCCATTCTGCTAGGAGGTCTTCGTTTTCCTGTAACTCTGATTCTGGTCTGCAAGAAAGGAGTAAATGCAGAGCAGGATTATACATAAGGAAAAAGCCCCACAAGACATTCAAGCTTGGAATAGTTTGGAGCAAGGTTCAGAAAAATAACCCAGGACTTTCAATTTGCTGCCCTTAGTCATTCCACAGCAGGTAGAACTGGTGTACAAAAGCAACAGCACTTGCAAGTAGAGTCACAACACAGCAAGCCACTCTAAGCCCCTTGGCTTTAGGTAATACCTTAGTCAGTCTGACAGCTTGCTAATCCAGAGACTTCTACAGTGCAGTTAGTCTGTCAAAGCTGTGACTAATGATGTTTTCCATGCAATTTCATTTTACGCATAGCCTATTGCAGTTAATTGCTGCTTTTAAGGAAGCCCCCCTGCAAGTTTCCATTATAGCCTATATCATATCCCACACCGACAGGAGTACTTGTGTGGGTAGGAACGATCAGTACAACCTCCTCTTCCCTTTGGTTAATTGCTCCATGCACTGTTCTTTAAAAGGACAACCAGAATGCTGGGGAAGTTGCTTTGTTCCAGCCTTTGGAAGAAAGTGCATTTGACTGCATATATTTACAGCTTAAACTCAAATCTGAAGCTTGAAGAAGTAATGATATGCCAAAAATAAAAACGTGAACCACAAGAAGCATTCACTGTACAGTTACTGAGATGCTTCTTCTCAGATTACTTCTGTACAGAAACATGCATCATCACTACACTGAAATGAACGTTCAAGGTTGATCATATGCAGCTACAGGCACTCTGTTCTTTTGCAAGCCTATCTACTTAAAAGTATCACAATAGAGAGCTTTGTCTGTTGTGCAGCACATGCTGCTATTGGAAACAACTATGGTAATGCATTAATCTGATGTACAAGCTTCGAACCCATCACTAAAGCAGTCATGTCAGCCACTGTGGTGACAGCTGCTGCATCTTCCCAAGTCATCTCTGCTGCTCATCTAGCAATGAACAGCCTCATCAGTATTACGGAAAGAAAGAATTGAAGCTAAGATTCTAAGTTATCTTACTCAAATTGCTGCTGCCAGGAAACTCAAGAGACTTATAAAATCATAAGCACCCAGAGGAAATCTACATGGTTGACACTTATTTTTTTACAGAACCACTAAATCTGTAATTAGAATATGCCTTTTGCAGTCCATGAAGTAAAAAGCATGAGTGAAAAACAAGTGAGTCAGGAGGTAGAGATTACATGTCAAAAGCTGTAACAATTCTTTTTGTTTTGGCTTCCTATGAAAACAAAGGTTTTCTTTGAAAAAGAATTGAGAGTGACAGTTCAGGACGGCATGACATTTTTATCCACAGAGGCGGTAAAGGTCAACCTACAGCAGCGATGTATTCTTGATAGCTTGTCAAAGCAGCTGTCCATAACATACTTTATAGTTAGCCTAGCAAGATGCCTTTTTAATGTTTTTTTTTTAGCTTGCTGTCTCCTGAGATAGGACAAGATATTATACCTTCAGCCTACAGAGAAATGCAATGTATTTGGAAAACATACATATGTACTTTAAAAAGGCATAGAATCAGGCATATGCATAAGTCCCTTATGGAGCTAAGTATGTAGTAGGCTTCACTTTCTCTTCAGTGATCCACAGAAATGAGAGGACATTAGATTTTCACACTTCCATTTAGATTCAGATAAACCACACTGTTCTCTCTCCTCCTAAGTACCAAGGTTACCTTATTGGCACTGTGCAAGGTATCCGCTTGCATGGGCTGATCAAAGCTTACACCTGGCTCGTCGTTGTTTCCTGCAGCAGAGAAGGCTTCACTGTTCTGTGCATCCTTGGGCTCATGTAATGGAGCATCCAGCACTGGTAAGGGGGACTTCACAGTGGAGGCCTTAGGCATTGCACCAGGTAGTAAGGCTGCAGGATTAATAGCTAAGTTAGCCTACAAAACAAAGAAAACAAAAACATACACACAGAAAGAGATCATGTCACTACAGCTCCAGAGCAAGCACCACTTCAGAAAAGCAGTAAGAACTGGTATGTCTGGGCATCCAAGATCTACTTCCAAAGTGCCTGGCTTTTCTCAGACCTATGAACTTCTGTTTCTCCCACATTTCTCTGTCTCACTAATCTGTATAACAGATTCAGGAACAGCATGGTCATGTTGTCAGACCAAACACCTATGCAGCTCAATATTCTGTCTGAGGACACAATGGTTATGACTTTGAGCGATACTGTGATATAGATAGTTATGAGTACCTTCATGTCAGAAGAGGGACATAACCAAAGCTACCCCTAGGAGTGTCTGAACATACCCTTATGAGTCTCTAAACGTACCTAATAGTGCTGAGAAGAATAGCATGTCAAAGAGGAGCCCACCCTCTGCCCCCCAAATAGAGTAAATAGTGCTTTTCAGAGTCAGGACTGAAACAGGAAGGGGAAATAATATTAAACATGCAATATAGCAAAAGCAATCAAAAATATGCCATCTGAAAAAATAATAATAATATTGCAAGAGTAAGGTAAGGAAGCAATAAGATTTCGGTTTTAGGGAAAGCCATCAGTAAGGCAAGGAAGATTATATTTTTTTTGAAAGTTAAAATGCCAGTAAAGTTAATTACTTGTAGCTTCCCAATCCGAGATGAGGGCTCTTTGGTTTTAATGGGAACAGGACCTGTAGGTTTCTGCACAAAATTACATTGGATTAAACAAGTGGACAAGTTGTTATCAACCAGACCATAGTTTGCATTTCAATTCATTTATACATCTAATACACCTATAGAAAGCAACTAATTGCTTACCAATTTCTTTTGAAGAAACCTTGTTACCATCACTAGAGCTACAGTCACTCAGTTTTCAGTTTACCACATGCCATGGCCCCATCTTCATTACCATATTTCATTCCACCTTCCTTCTACCCAGTATTATACTCAGCCATAGTAATCCAACAACTTCCATCTTCTCCAGGTCACAGCCACTACCAGTCAAATCAAACCATGACAGCTACCCTCTCTCCTTGCTTATTCTGCCCCCTAAAATCCTCTAAAGCCATATTGCCAGATCATGATCTAGCTAACCTTTCTCTTTGTGACTGGCTATAATAAGGCCACAGACTTCAATGAAGCCCACATGGAAGACAAGAGGGCTTCAAAATTGTACCACTCAGACTGCAAGGTAAACAGCTTCAGAGAAGTGAGTGCTCCTCTACAGAAAGCAGGCCAGCAGTGCCAGAAAGGAGACTAGACTAAAAGAGCAGAGCAGCTGTTTGGTCTGCAGACTTTGGTCAATTCTAAGACTTGGGGAATGAATCAAATCAGCTAAGGTGCTCTTCCCAGGACTTGCTCTCCACAAGTCTGTAGTCTACATGCTTTTGTTATCTAGGCTGTACTGCTGTCGGTATGATGGGCAGTCGAAGCTTTTTCAGTGATATTTAAGTAACTGAGAGTTTGCAAGGGTTAGGACACTGGTTTGATAGTCTTGATAGCATGACAGAAGAATCTTGGCATCTGAGGAATTTTCTCCACTTAAATGCATGTGGTGTTCAGCTGAATCTCAGACAAGTTGAAACCATTCCTAAATCAGGCCGTTAGTAACTACAAAAACCAGGAAGCCGAGCCTGGTTCTACCCTTCAAGGAACACTTTACCATAAGGGAAGACAGACTAATTACTAACCCTACAGACTTGCTCTGTGTTCATCAGACCAGGGGAGAAAAAACCCACTCACTACCTACAACAAAAAGCTAATCTCCTACACATCAAAATCCAACAAGTAGATCTGGTGAGGCAGAAGACAGAACTCAGATCCAAACTACCTCTTCCAGAGACCCTTGATTCTGCAAGATTAAGGACAGGAGTAGGAATCTTGTTCATTCCTCATAAAGTCACGATAACATTCTCAACAGCCACAGATTTTGCTCCATTCCCTGATCTTTCTCAGAAAGACTACCTTTAAAAATCACATTCACCCCAACACACACTGGCACTTCAGAGAAGAAACAACCCATTTTCAATCCAATTGGACCTAAGGTGTAGCTCTTCACTGCCTTGTAGTTTTATAAGCGTATGGGCAATGAATAAAACACTGCATCAATAGCATTTAAACTTCTTGCTAGTAACAGTGCTGATAAAGCAGAGACAAGTTTGGCCATGTTTTGCAGTGAGTGAATCCAGGCATTAGTTTTCCTCTCTGGATGATACATCTCCTTTTTGTTTGCATGCTGTTCAAGGCATGAGATTTAAGTACTTACCTCTGTAGTTGCTGCCTTCAGAGTCTCATCTTGCTTTGCTCTTAAAGTGTTTTCTAGGTTACTGCTCTCTAAGGAAGGGCCAACACTGCTCTGAAGAGTTTTCTTCTCAGCTATTTTCTGAAAGCATTAAGAGCACAAGTTAACACAAATCGGGTAAAAAGCATGGTGTACAGATCCAAAAATACCCCCCAAAACCCCAAAAGAACAACCCAAGCAAAAGTTTTTAAAATCTTGCTTTTAACTGAACAGGAAACTAGCCACATCTTTTGATTGTGCACTGCACAGTAGACATTACCGTTTGACTTTACAGTGCAAGGGCCTTCCACTTCTCCATTCCTTTAGCCTACCTCAACCTTTGCTGTCTATGCTAATGATTAACAATGAGAGTTTCAATAAACTTTCAAATGCATGTATATTTCCTCATACACAGGACAGCAGGGAACATAAAAGCACAAAGTTAGCTAAGGAACAGTGCTAATTTTATGTCTTCAAGCAAACAGGCTCCATATATAGTTCCTAGGCACTATTTACTTAAGAGCACTCCTTCCACAGTCCTCAAAGAAACTGTTTTCAGGAACTATTGCTAGTTTCCTAGCCTAACTTCCAGCTACAGACATGAAAATAAAGTTGGCTTCAATTTAATTAAGCTAAAAACATTTAGAGTAGCAGTTTAGAATGCATGTTAGAACTCTGACCTCAGACCACCTGTAGTGCTGTCGAGTTCATTACTGCAGCTGCTCATTGTTTAAAAACAACCCAATGATCATGAGGACTTTAATACGGCATCATTACCTTCGATCATACCAACCTGC
Source organism: Sclerurus mexicanus (assembly GCA_013396755.1). Taxonomy (NCBI): domain Eukaryota; kingdom Metazoa; phylum Chordata; class Aves; order Passeriformes; family Furnariidae; genus Sclerurus; species Sclerurus mexicanus. The sequence continues at coordinate 25,480 of VWZF01006503.1, read as the reverse complement.
AGAAACTTGAATTACGTAACTCAGAGCAAGGCTCATCAGTCAAGCATGAAGGACAGGGAACCAATATTATAAAATTAAGCAATTAAACAATACAAACTCTACCACTCTGATTTCTGCTTAGGTGTGTTCTCTTACACCTAAGCCAGTCTCAGTGGTACACAAAAAGAAATAGAACCCAATTCTCTCACCCCAACTTTGGGCGACCTAATGCATCTGTTTATTTGCTTTGTCTTCAGAGTCACAATGACCATTTCTATTCTCTCAAAAAAGATCTGAGAAGTCAGTTTCTTGTGGAAATACATAAGGAGAAAATCCCTTCCATACACTTCTTTCCAATGTCTTTTATATAAGCCATTTACAGTAGAAGAACAGATACCGGAAGGTTTGATTTAGCAGTACTGAAGAGATCATCCTCATCATCATCTCCAAAAAGCCCTCCTGTGGATGATGGCTTCAGGATACGGTTTGCAGACTAAAGAAACAAAGGATAAAGAAAAGATGTGTCACAGATCCAGAGCACATCTCCTTCAGCCCATGATGCCTGAACTGATATGAGCACTTGGCCCTCCCTCGAAATCACTGACTTCTAAGCCGTATCCAAAAAAGGAACACCAGTAGGCTGTACACTGCAAAGACTGGGTTTAAATAGGAGGTTCAGGGGAGGAGTATGAACTCACCATTGACTTCTTGGGGCTGGCAAAGAGGTCAACATCTGGATCATTGTCCTTCTGAAGTTTGTGACTGAAGAGGAGCTCTTCGTCTTGAAAGACCCCAGTGCTTTTGGGCCGAGCACTTTTCTCAGAAGCCTGAAAGGACAGGAGAAAGGTCTGTGCAGTAAGAAATTCCCTGTTTAAGGAGGTTATTTTCCTAGTTTTAAGGCAGGTTACAATTCAACTAAGGCTACACTATGATCCTGGTAACAAAAATAAAACTTCAACTGCCAGTTTGGTTTTATTTTGACCAAATTTGCAAAACTTACAATGTAAATATTTGTATTTACGGTTCAATTTAATGAGAAGACATTAGCTACAATATGTCTCTGTCTGCTGATTTAAGATCTAGCTGCTACTATTTACCAATATGGACAAAAAAACAACCAACCAAAAAAAAAAAAGGTTTTCAGAATGTTATCATGACGGTACAAGGTGGTTTATGTTCCTGTAAGACTTCTATGACTCAAATATTTCAGCTAAGGGTGCAGTACATGGAAGTGTGAGGAAGAGAATCTCTTTAATTATCTTCTTAAGCTACCTTTTCAAAGAAGTCTAAAAAAAACCCCAACTTTTTTTAAAGCAGTTGAAGGCCTGCAAAGCTGTTATTGTTGCTAGACTCCCTGTTCTCCTCCTGTAAAAGCAAACGCACTCCCACAATGAAGAACAGAACATACTGTCTGCCTTTGGCAAGGCCTTGTACTTTCAAATTTGCGGGTGGTGGGGGAAGGCTGAAGTTATACCTATCACCTCATAAGCCCTCCACTACCTGGCAAAGCAACCAGTAGCAGCTCCTTGAACACCAAAACCAATGCCTTTCTATGATCATGGTCACTGTATGCACCCAGGTCTGGCTTTCAGACAAAGGCTACACTCAGTGTCTTGGTAGGGGTCAATGTCTATGTTTCACTACTCATCTGCCTTTTCAGGAACAACCCAAATGAAAGGATGCCTCTTAAGAGCATGACCGAGTGTCCAGTAGCTTGACACCAGACAAAATCCAGGCAGCAGAAGCAGTTGTCAGAAGAATAAAGTCTGATTCTCCCTTTCCCCGTCCAAGTCTTCAGGAGCCCTAAAGGAACGCCTACTACAGTTAGCTTCCAGTACACCATTTTTCACCCACGCACCCTGTCCTATGATTTTTATGACTCTAATTTTTTGTTACATTCTCAGCCTCTCTGTGCACCAGCTTTAATTTCATATCAAAAGCCAGGTCACATTTTTAGAGCACTAGAACTGCTGTTTATGCCCATATACATGAAAACTTAATGCCTATCTAGAATTATCCACACACAATACATGTATTAAGTGAGAAAAATAGCAGCACTTCTCAGATTTGCCTATGAAAAAGGTTAAGTTCCTAAATTACCCATTCTGATTTTTACATTAATATGCATTTCAGCATCTCAATCCCTTTGGGACTGTTATATGCTGACAGCAGAGAGCTTTGAAGGAAAGATTTGAAAGGGTTTCTATCTTCCCAAATTCACAGGATTAGATGTGGCTTCTTGCAACTATCTCCCAGTGTGCTACCCACAAAAAATAAACATAGGATAACATACACAAGTAGTAAACAAGTGCCCAAGTTAACAATCCATTTTAACTCCAAAGCTGCTATAAACATTAATGTTTCTCCAAGAGCCATCTATTTCATTCAACTTCAAGGACTTCTGAATAAAGTGTGCATAGCCTTTAGGATTGACAACTTAATTTACATGGTCACACTAAGATGATAAAACCTTGCAGTACACTGTAGTATACAGTATGTGCTTCTTGACATGACTTCAAATTTACAGAAAAAGTTTTGGTACATTTGCATTAAGCAGAAACAAGAACATCGCCATGGATTCAAGGATACTACCACTGAAAATTCAAAGTCTATCTCTTGATGGTATATGCTATATCAGGAAAGCCAGACTGTAAGAATAGGGCAGCTGGAGGTTTTTTTAAAAAGTGAATACGCATACTTGAAAAACAGAAGGAAACATAGGATTAAGATAATTCTTGCTGAAACTAAGTCTGTAAGCATATATGCAGCAAGCAAACTGCAACAATATAAAGAAAATAAAGAGATAAACCACAAGACTTAAAACTCCACATCCTTCTACTTCCTAGTACCTCTGACCTTGAGGAGTAACTAATGAGTCAGCACTGTAGAGCAGACATCAAGTAGCTGCACCAAAACATCTGTGCAGAATTTCTTTCCATACTAGCACGCAGCAAGTCTTTCAAGTTAGTGGGACAGGAAAATTTACAAAGGGATTCAGGATCGTGAAGAAGAGCAGGAATAATTTCTCACCAAAGAATCTGGAAGTCTAGAAATTGAGAAACATTAGCTTCCAGGGCATGAAGAGAAGGAAGGGTAAAACCAAAAACCCTTGCCTGGCGTAGTAGAGGTAGAAATACTATTTACTAGTGTTCAAGAACTTCCCTAGACTCACCACACCGATTTCTTTCTGTGCATTTTTTATGCCGTCATCAGCATCCAGCCTCTCCTCTTCCTCCTCCTCAAACAAGCTTAACACTTTTTTAGCTTGGCCCTTGACATCTTTCTCCAGAGCAGGTGGGGATATTGCAAACAGATCTGAATTGCCAGCTGGCTCTGAGGATACTGCTGCAAAAGGCTGCACCAAAAAAAGAGGGAAAAAACCCACATCAGCCTGTTATTTATTTCAGGTTTGCCCAAAAAACCTGCTAAGCTTTCTTGCTTAAATACCAGTAGTGGTCAGAGTTCTGCAATTCATTACCAAGCAGGCAACTGTATCCAACTAACGCATAAGGTGTGCTCTTCATCTGTATGTCAGTTTGCACATGCACCACAAGGCTGCATTAAACAGCTTTGCCATTATCTCCAAGTTAGTTACCTAGTTCTCACAACCTGAGATTCTTTTAGAGTGAACAGCACTACCTGGACTTTGAATGTGCTCAAGACAGTGCAAAGCCTGATTACTACTACAGAAATTCATCAGGTGGTGATTCCCCAAGAATCACTCAGTAAGACCATGCCCAGGATAGTTCTGCTGAAGCTTCTGCAATACTACACATCAGTACTGTTCTGTAACAGTACTGCCCAGCAGAAATTCACAATCCTGAAAGCCACAGCTACCAGGATAACATTTACCACTTTATAACTCATCAGACATGTTTAAACAAAGTTACTGAGCTTGAAGACTAGTATAGCCTCTTTTAAAGTAAGGCTCTGTTAATGTGAGTTAAGATTACCCAACCCAGCTCTGGAGGAAAAACAAAAGAGATTGTGCCCACCCTCGTCCTCCCTCCCAAAAAACCCACAGTCTCTCACAGACATCAGTTAGAAAACAACTTTTAAATGCCATTTAATCAATGTGCTGTTTGACTGACAACTGATTTTGCTAAATGGAGACAGTTATTCCCTCCTTAGCAAAAGAAGAGGCAATCCAGAAAAATATTTGTCCCAGAGAAGCACTGTTAGACTATGGGTTTTTTCTAACTGAATCATTGCCAAACTTCAGATTAATGTAAGAAAATCCCTCACTTTTTCCTTTGTTTGCTGCCCTGCAACATCTGTTCCTCTAGGCACAGGAGCTGCTCCAGGCTCTTCTAAGCACCACAATGTATTTTTTATCTGGTTAGACTTGGCTGCTCTATCTGGCAGGTCTTCCTTTTCCTCCTTTTCTTCTTCATTGAAGGTAGGTGGTGCTTGTGCTGGTTTTATTTTCTCCTGCAAAATTAAGAGAATGCTGGTGGGCATATAAAAAGCATATGCTGCTGTGGGATAGCAGAGTCTCAGTTTGCCTTCAAGGTCTGGGACATCGGCAACATGCTTGACTTCTGCTATTTTCCTCCCATGGGACATTCTGGTTTGTGACTTGATTTCCAGTATTATAGGTTTTTGAATCTGCTTGAAGAGTGCCAGGAAGCACACATACAGAAATTCCCACTACAGATACAGGTGTATTAAACCTTTGCATCTCCTACCCTCAAGTCCATCACACAAGCAGACAGGCAGTACACCATGGGCTGAGCTTGTAAGGCAGAGGATGGCACAAGCACACACAAGGGAGGGCCAGTAAGAAGTCTTTTACACATATGAATCAGCTTGGGTAGCATAACAATATAGGCGAAGCCCCAGCTTTAGAGCCAGCAGTAATCTGTTTGTTCCTTTTAGCAGTATTTTATGGCTGAGTTTTCAAAACATCCTCAGGAAGGGCTTTTAGCATAAACCAAACAAGTTTAGGGTTAGTGGTCAAAGAAATTCTGAAGTCTCTGTTAGGCTAATCGTAGTAAGAATTTATGTGTAAGAGTACAGTCTTCCCTCTTCCCATTCCCAAATTGCTAGAGCTACCATTGTCTATAATGAGTTAGATTTACATTCAGTGTGTGACAAAGACAGACTATAAAAAGACTAAGTGTTCCATGTTAGTTTTAAAAAATGAGGAGTTACCACTGCTGTCTTAGCAGCTGAAGGAAGTAGCATTGATTGGGAGCTGAAGAATGATTCTCCATTAATAGCATCATCTTCAAATAACAATGATGCCTTCTGTGGCTTTCTTTGGCTGCAGTGAAAGAGAAAAGAAAGTGGAAGATTCACTGCAAACATTTCAAAGGCCGTGCACTCAATCTGTTTAAAAGCATCACTTAGGACAATAAGTTTTGCGACAAGTGGTCCCAGATACAGCACTTGGCTTCCTCACTGTATCAACAATTCTATCACTCTCTCTTGTCTGCACAGCTTTCTGCAGAAGTGGAGATAAAAAGAGAGCAAGAGGATTTTATATCACAAGCATAGAAATGGAGAGCCCAATTCAGTGGTGGCAAGAATGATCCACCACAGATGCAAAAGAGTCCAGAGCCCAGCCCTGCCTGTTCCTACTCACACACCTCTACGTCCTCCTCAGCAGCAGTAGCAAGGGACAACACTCGCAATATGCCTGGGTCCATCTGGTTTTGAGGGGACTGCTGGGCTGTTCTGTAAAAATCCCTCCCCAGTGCCCTTCCAGGACAGTCACCTCTCTTTAGTGATTGCAAATAAATCCTCCTCATCATCTTCCTCAAAAAGGCTTGTCTTCTTTACATCTTTAGCTTGACTGACACTGATAGCTGGTTTTGCAGGGTCTTCTTTTTGGTCATCTTCAGAAGGAAGTTTAGCAGGCTTGGAGACATTCCAGTGTTCCTTAAAAAGAAGAAGCCCTTCAGTTTTCCTTTGTCTTGGTCAAAGCCACTTTCCCATCTTCTCTAATGAACACTTCATCATCTAGGCAGTCCTTTCATCTCTCCACTAGTTTACTTTCCTGCCTTCATGTTCAGCAGTGTAATCTGACATTGCTCAGGCTTTGCAGAGGGCCTGGTCACCTTTTGGTCACTCACAGTATTAGCCCAGCAAAACAGGGTACACTCTATCACAGCTGCTCTTGACAACTGAGGCCAGTGTCAACTACAGTCAAGAGTAAGGTCACTCAGCAGAACCTGATCTGAGCCACTTTAATTAGCAGGCTTGACATATGGGAAAAAAAAAAACAAAAAACCCCAAACAAACAAAAAAACCCAAAGCATCCTCCGCAAAAAAAAAAACACACCCTCAAGACACCTCATTATTATTTCCTTCATAGTACTTCCTCTGCCAACTCCTCCTGCAGCTAGCATTTAATTAAGGCTACACACTAAACATGACTTTTCTGTGTGTGATTTGTTATTCCCAGCATTTCAAGTGGTTTGCCCCAGGTCTCTACCGCTGTTCCCTTTCTGAAAGTGACTACAGGCATGTATGTTAAAGTAAAAACTTGGTTTATTCTACATTAAGATAAAAATGCATCTCAATATATTACTACTATCTGCTTAAAAATCAATTACAGGACAAGTAATAAAACTAAAATCTGTGCAAAAGAGTAATTTTGAGAGGTAGAATGGCTAAGAAGGGTCTGGATTCTATTCACATGAGCTAATTCAGAGACTTTCCAGATAAGTTTTTATTTAGCGTCCCTGGTTTTCATTTAAGATGAAGGACAATACCTAGTCCATCCCTAGAAGAGGATGGCTCTCTGAAAAACCTTCTTATTTATATTTCAATTTCCATTCCTAGATTTTTAAAAAAACAAAACAACCAAACAAAAAACGAAACCAAAACCCAAGCAAACAACATACCCAACAAACAAAAATAAGTACAGAAGAAATCCACCCCAAAAACCTAAAATAATGAAAAACTCAACACGTATCTATCTAGAACTGCTAAACTTTCCTTACAGAAATTAAAGCGGTAAGAGCAAACTTATTTTTCCCTTTCAGTGTTTTTAAGTCAGATTTGTTGGCAACAGCCTCCATTTGCTATCAATCTGTCTATAAATCACATTGAAAATACTGATTTTTCTCTTCCACATGACTTTTGTTACCTAGATCCTGCAATAATTTTGGTCAAGAATCAGACAGCTTCCTTAGCTGCAAACAAGACACAGAACTGGAGTAAGCATGGCATGCGGACACCGCAGAGTTGGACTGTAGTTCCCATCTCAAAAGTGTTTTGCTTTGCTAAGCACAAAGCCCAGTAACCCCTTTCAGCAAATCTTACTCCTCAGTACCTCCTCATCACTGCTGAATAATAAGCTGGAGACTTTCTTGAGCGGCCCTGACTGTTTTGCTTTCTCTTCTGGGGGCTTTCCCTGGTGCTTCTTCGCAGGTCCCACACCAAAGAGATCCTTAAAACAAAATAAAATATTTTTTAAAACTCAAAAGCCAAAGCCACAATGAAAAGCTCACCAGAAGTCATCAGCATGCAAGACACTGTTGCCATCCACTTTTCATATAAGTAGGATACAGAAATGCTGTTTTGTGAACCTCTTTTGAAGACAATTTCAAGTGTAAAACAATATTCTGGTACAAGGAATTCTACACATTCAGCATTTGATAGACCAGAAGCTTGTGAGCACATGTCCTGGTTCTGGCCCGTGGACTCTCCTCCACATGGCTTGACTGGCAGCCAAAAAACCATCACTCAGCAATTCCGTTGCACAGCAGATAACACAATGGAACTAATTCTAATCGATATAATGAAATAGAGATTGAATCCTGTTCTGAGAGGACGGGAAATAGGCAAGCTGAACAACTATCAATGGGCAAGATCCATGGCTTTCCATTTAAAGACACTCATGCAGATTATTATGTAGGCATCAGAATAGACAAAAGCCTTATGTTGATGTCACCACCTAACACTTATTTATGCTTTTCTCCACTCAACTTGAACTTGGGTTCCAAAACACAACCTTCATGGCAGATACCAGAGACCTTACCACAATGCAAAAAGTCTCACTATCCTGACTGTTGCTTCTGAACAGCCCCTATTCAGAAAGGAAAAGTGGAAGCAGCCCCTCCTCAACAGGAAACTTTTATCCTGAGTTTGATGAAGTCCCCTAGCTTATAGCTCTGACTAGCCTCCTATTTGCCTCAAGTTAAAACTATGGGTTAAGTTAACTCACCATGAAGGCTGTGGGCCCAGAGTTGAAAGCTCTTTGAAGGGTGTATGGGAGGGAAAAGATGGTTTAAAAAAGATAAGAAAAGCACACACTAATTCAGTTTTATAGTTTCTTGCACAAACTGTGCTCTGATCTCAGTTTCCATACTAGCAGTTACAATTTTTACACACTGAAGAGTAAAGAAAAGGAATTCAACAGCCATGACACAAGAGAAGCAAGAAGTCATTCATGTACCACAGGTCATGATAAAACAGCTTCTTGAAGTTCAAATCTGTTCTACTACCCAGTATTCTCTAGTCCTGTCAATTAGAAGGATAATATGCAGTGACTTCAAAATACCACAAAGATACTAAGAACTTGCAAGAGTCCCTGCTACCAATCTCCTCCACAATGTTGTCCACATGCTCAGAACTGCTACACAATGCAAGACTGATTTTAGTGCTCCATTTGCAAGCCCAGTGTTGTAAAATTCTGAGTATTTTCTGCTGCATTTGCAACAGGCTGTGCACATGGATTCCCACACACAGTATAAGGAAGTCTCCTTACCTCTTCATCATCATCAAACAAAGATAGTGGAGCTTTTGTCACAGATTTGCTGGTGGGGAGAGGTGTAGATTTGGACTTCACAGTTCTACTTGATGAAAACAAGTCCTGTGCAAACCAAAGAAATGTCAGTTTGCAAAGCAATGCTAAAAGTTTAAGAACTCAAAAGAGGACATCCATGTTTTTTCTTATAAAAAAAGGTGTTTAGTGTGCCTGTAAAGTAGGGAAAGATTTTCTTACTCTGATGTACTGATCACCTGCAGCTGCACAGGGATTTATTTCCCTCAGCTTTGCAGATTGCTAGTTAAAAGCCAAAACCACAAAATGAAATATATGCAGTCTTTCATGATTCTTGTTCTTGATTTGCTGCTCCTTCCTCTCTTCAGGCTTTTAATTTATGGCTGTGTGTACCACACAAGTTTAACTCCGTGAAGACAGGGACAATAATTAGAGATTTCACTCTTGGAGAAAGAAGGAGCTTTCAGAATGGCTGTCAATGCATGGACGTCAGATTTCCCGATCCTGTAAGATGCATAAAGAGTCCCCAGATATGAGTGGATTAAGTCAGGGTGACTCAGATCCCAAGGATTTCTTATAGAGATACTCACTTCAGAATCCTCCTCATCAGAGAAAAGGCCCCTCTGTTTTCTTGGAGGCATTTCAGATAAAGGCTTGAAGTCCTCACCTGAAGATGGCTGACTCTTTAGGACAAATAAAGACACTGCATCAGCACCCATTTAGATTCAGTAAGGGCAGGCACATCGTATGACCCTGTCCTGGTACTGGCCAGGACAGGGTTAACTTTTTGCAGTAGCTAGGAGGGGGCATGGCTAGGACCCAGAGATTATTCTGTACCACCCCATCTCATTTTCCAGGAACAGGAAAATGGCTCTTGTGCAGCCTGGCAGAGGGAGTGGTCAGGTACTGTCTATTGTCAGAGGGTTTCCCTGTGAATTCTTTGTTTCTTGTACCCCCTGTCATTAGTATTGTTGCTGTTACTGTTTGCTTTCTTATCTTACTGCTGTATCCAGTAAATTGTTATCTCAACTGTGAGCTTTACCTTTTGTCTCCAATTCTCCCCTCCAGCCCACTGCAGGTGAGGGAGAGGGAGGGGCAGCATGGTTTCAGTGGGAGCACTAAACTGGGGAGTACCATTCCTAAACCACAACAGATGCCTTTTAAGAGGCACACTGCTGGGAAAACCCCAGCAGTTGAAGGGACTGAACAGAAGCTTGTCATCCAGGGGCTGAAGTCCAAAACTCATGTGTCAAGCAAGTTCCTCACATGCAGCCAGAACTACGCATAAGTGGCGTGCAGGTCTTACCATAAGCCTCCCTCCCACACCATCCTTCTCAGTAAAAGAATGTATGCAGTAACTCATGCCAGGCCTTGTGAGCTAAACAAAAATGTTTCTTTTAAAAAGCTGCGCTTTGTAAAGGAAGAGGGCAGTTTGTGTCAGCTATCATTTCCTGCATTACCACAGCACAGCCCCAGGCTGCCACCAGCTATATTGCCATTAAACTTGGAATGATCCCAGACCCAAGCACTACTGTCATAAAGCTTAGAGTATAAAACAGCCCTCACTTCCTGACAGAGCAGGAGGGGTGCTGCTGAATCAGTTCTCATCCTCTCCTCCAGAAAAGCCAAGTGTTATGAGGTCAGAGTAATAGCATTGAATGACCTCCCACCACCATTCCTGTTTCACTCACCATGGATACTCTTGCACTGCAATAGAAATAGAAGCTGGCTTTGCCCTTTTTCTTAGGTGTTTCTCATAAGGCAACATAGAAAAAGTCCTACAGCAATTTGCATTAGACATCCCCAGCACTGTGCACTTCTCAGTCCACAGGGGAGAAGAGTCACTGTAGCTCATTATGTTCCAATACTCATTGAACAGCAAGTAAGTATAAAATAAGTATATACAAATATGTACCATAGAAACAAAGAGCATTACTATTTTCCTCAAGGCACTGTTCTGAAAGTGGAGTGGGAGGAGGCTCTTGTAACTCTCTACATATGTGCTCAAGACCACATTCAGAACTTTCTAGAACTTAAAAGAGTTTTCAGCTGAAGAACAGTTTTTTAAACACTTCAAGGTTTGTATATACTTAGGTAGAACTGTGACACCCACCTTCCTCTCCCACAGTACACACAAGCAACGGGTTACCTGTTAAGTAACCAGCATTTGGTATAAGTGCAGACACAGTCTCCACAGCACGGAACTGTGACACCAAAGGTTTTTAACTCAGGCTGGTTTCCTTTCAGCCACAAACTTCATAAACATTTTTTATTATCAGAGGCTTCTCATTTTGCTCTCATTTCAATCCTGCCTTAATAAGATTCTTTCAATCACTGCCCACACAAATAAAAACCTGAAATAAACCCAAATTTTAAAAGGCACAAGGCATTCAAGGACACCTGAAGCACTCATCAAAGACCCTTTGAATGCAGTCGTGTTTCATGAATATGTCACTCTCATAGTGTTGTACGTGGATAGACTACTTCAACTGCAGTAGTAACTTTTTCCTAAAACCTTAGCCATGCAATTCATTTATATGCCATTACCTTTTTCTCCATGACTGTCTCCCTATGGCTTTCTGTTTCTTTAGTTGTGGCAGCAACCACAGAAGGAATGGCCAGTTTTTCCTTGAATAAATCACCTTCTTCATCATCATCAAATAGGTCAGCTGTGGACTTGACTACATTAAGAGACAAACAGGGAATGATGGACACACTACTGAGCAAGAGAAGATAGCAGAGTCTCAAAAGACACCATACTTTTTAAAGATGACCAACATCAGGAGTCCTTAAAAGACAGGCTTTCAAGGTGAAACACCACTTATCTAAGAGCACTGGTGACAGAGTATGCAGTCAAGCAGTTGAGTCAGCTGGCATCAATATAGGCAGTGTTTTGTATTGGCTTGGCACAGGCCTAGAGCCTGTATAGAGTATGCTGGGCACGGAGACTCAAGGCTGTGTGAATAAAGTCTGTACCAAATCCCTGATTCAAGTCTAGATATACTGCTCTAGCAGTAGAAAGAGCCTCCTTAGAGAGGCAAGTCAGGGAAGAGCATGTACAAATAAACCAGTCCTACACTACTCCAAGGAAAAGAAAAAACAAAAAAAAACCCAAATGAAAAAACAAAACCCCTCAAAACTCAAGCAGTAATAGCAGTGACACAGGTTTGAATTTTATAACTCATTGGTTCCTACCAGTTTGAATTTTGATGATTTTCAGTGTTTAGTCTTTAAATGTTTAGAGGTACCTGGATCTGGATGCTTTTTAGTTGCTTCCACAAAGAAGTCATCATCATCATCCTCAAACAGGACAACTTTCCCAGGCTGTTTAGGAGTTTTCTCTGTGCTCTGTGCTGCAGATTTCTTGTCTTTTTCCCCAACTACACTGGAACTAAACACATCACTTCCTCCTGCAGGTCAGACAGGGGGAGAAAAACCAAATAACCATACAGAGATCATTGCCAGTTACCAAAAAACTGAACTTGTGCCACAGTAAGTGGCATCAGCCTGAGTTTTCATCTCAGCAACTTTTAAGGTGCTCCTGCAACAATGCTACATCAAAAAAGCATTAGCTAGACACATCCTGATAAAGCCAAGTCACAGACAGATGGCCCTTCACTCTCACTTCTCCCTTAAACTTGCTCATCATCCCTAGGAAGAGCAGCCAGGTACTGTGTTGAAGCTAGAAGGCCCAGCAGTCCCACACTGTTGCCCCTGTAGACTTTCCAAACCAGAATCCTGCTCTACTAACTAGTACACTACACCACTGTGGCCCAATAAAAGTAGTACAGTGCCTAGGGAGAGAAGACAAGTGACCGAGTTCTTCCCATGAGCTGCGTTTGTCATGCGAGTCCACTCACAGTACTGCAGGACAAGGCGTTTGGTCCCCACATACTTCATATAGGGTAGTGATTAACTAGAGTTAGCCAGAGCAGCTGTTTCTTTTACATCTTGTGTGGAAAGGTCTGGCTTCAGTGATATGTGCATGTCAATAGATTATCTGCAAACATTTCTAGTAGTTTTGGCAAAAATGGTAGCCTAGTTCTAAGCCTGTCTTTTTGACTCTTATGCACAGATGCTTGGAAATTAGAGGGGCTGGGGAGATACTTAAATTGAAAGTTTGGCAGAAAGTAAAACAACAGCTATTTGGATAGAAGTCAGCAAACTGCAAGAATTTTAATCAGCAGCAGTTTATTATAGAAAAAAAAGTGTATTATGCAATTAGAAAGTGCAATAGGATTGACAGGAATACTGCCACAAAGCTTGATGAATTATTAAAGATTCTTCAATTCCTAAACAAACTTCACTTGGAAACATGTTCATCAAGTGATTTACAATAGCAAAGGAGCCTCAATCTTGGTTTTTCTCTGGTTACTTAAGCCTGTCTACAAGTTACTGAGAGGGAGCAACTGAAGACTTTGAATAAATGCTACATATAAGTTAATTCCTGATGAACTAGAACAGAGCTCTGCTAGAATGATGAAAAATTCATTGCGAATAAAGGGCAAGGCTTAAAATTAAGGTAACTCAATCAGATGAAGGCCCTACACACCAACAGAAATCATTGTCAGTTGACTCAAAAAGACTAGTGACATATTTCTTTCCATTGATCAGCTTGGATTCTGATATGAAACAATACAATTCTTTTTATTTTTAGCTCCTAGTTATGGATTTGGTCCTTCCCTGTGTAGGCAAGTCCTTCTAATCAAAACCAGAGAAACAAGATTGGTCTTATTTACCTGAGCCACAAAAATATACAAACGATGTTTAAACTGTTCTGCCAACCCAAGGGAATACGATCAAATATGAAAGATCAAAATGCACTTCCTTCCCTGAATATGGATGGAAGCTGTGACTGCATGCACTGCAGACTTCAGATATGTAGTATCAGTTGAAGTGACACACATACTTTAAAGTTCAGAGAACAACACTAGAAGCTGACAGCTGCTAATTCTACTATCAATGACACCTACCTTCAGAGCTCCTACAGAATCCTGACTATCCACAAAGCATGCTGCAGTTTAGGCTTAGCATGGCAGAAGCACCTGTATATGTCACTAAGCATATGATCAAGCAATGCAGTGCTGCTGTATTTGGATAGTTTTCTTCTTTAAAACCTCCCTAGCAGGTTTTAAAGAAAAGAGCATTTTGTGCATGAAGCAATTGGCTGTTGAATAAATCATACCTGGAAACAGAGATACTGCACCTGCAGGAACTTTCTTTAAGGACTTTGTAGAGGATGCTGAAATCATAGGAAGTACAATACAAATGGATACACTTGTTTTATGCTGTCAGTCTTAAGAGGTCGACCACAAAGACAGGAATCCAAGAAATTTTCTGAGCTGTCTTTTTTTTTCTAAACAGCTCAGAACTCTTTACAAGTTCTCCTTGAACTTCTAGTTCTTTGCAGATATGTAACAATCTATTTTTCTTCCATTAAAACTCCACAAAACAGCTCTACTACACTCCAGCTGATAAACACATATTTACATACAGCATTACTTACAACAGTTCACATTCACACACTCAAAACCACTTCAATACAATACACTCAAAACAAAATGAATTAGTGTCCCAACCCATATCTGAAAATTCATCAAATACAGTCCTTCAGTAAAAGCTGCTCCAATACAGAATGTGTGCTCAGAGTACATGTAGTGGGAAACTCAGGTGTGGATTAATCTCCAAGAAGAAATCTTTGCTTCCCTCAAACCCACAGCTGGATCCTACAAAGTACTCTTCAGCAGCAGGAACACAGTGCATGCAGAGAGCTCTGCCAACATCAGTAAGAGCATCCTTTCCAGAAGAGTAGGTGTGTGTAACAGATCATAGTGAAAAAACACATTTAAAATTCAAGGAAAACAGAGCTGTTCTCTATTAAGACTGAGGAGGAGAAGAGACTTGTCAACAATTACTACACCAGACTTTCTAGTTTGGGAACAAAACAGTCTATCTGCCAGCAGTGATAAATCATGGCAGGACTACAGGAGGCAACAATTGGTTCTTACCTTCACTTACTGGGACTCGCTCCTCTCTCTCTTTTGATTCTTCTCCTTTTGGTGCTTCAGCAAAAAGATCACTCTGATTATAGATGAAAATGCAAAGGAGGGGGGAAGTGGTGAATTTGTTTTTTGTAGGGAAAAACAGATGTGATTTTTCCGTATTCAATATCCACTTCTAAGTCAAGACAAAGGAGGTGATCACCACTCCCTTCTCAAAAGGATGTCTGCAAATAGAGACTTAAACCTAGATACTCAAGAGTTAACTTGAGTGCATACATTCAGAAAAGTTGCTATCTTCTAAAATTTAATTTACACTGACTACCAGTCTGTTTGCTGAAGAGAAGGAATGACCTTTTATTTGCACATCTTCAAGGGCTTACACTAATTAATCTATAGTTGTTTTAGTCCTGATTACACCCTTCTAAGCTTTCCTATTGAAACTTATAGAGTCATCTTGGAAGGAAGAAGAATTCAGGTCAGGACAAGCATAAATATATTTCTGACTTCACGTGGCTAAGATGAATGATTGATATTTCTAAGGAGATGCTAAGATACTGTAAGCGTGCAGAGAAATACATTATAGCTCAAAAGTATTGCAGGAGACTCCCACACAAGTTCTTGTGTTCAGGTTGCAGTTGCCCTATATCAATCCTCCCCAACAATCACAGCCTCAATTTTCAAGAAATCTCCAGATCTTTTGAGTACTTTTGACTTTTGAGTACAATTTCTTGAAGGCCTCCCTCTTAGGGGAAGTTGGGTATTAGAAGTTGCCTACCTCGAGACTCAAAATGCACGGTCTTTGTATAAACTTTGTGGAAAGAAGGCAGCAATGCTTTAGAAAGAGTGGGGGAGTGCAGGGCTGCAGCAGAGATGTCAGTGACCAACTGCACATTTGTCAGTTACTGTTTGCCTGTTGACCTAAGTGTGTCTGCCTTCTGGTACAGTAAGACCCCCTCCAAGGTACAAGGGAAGTGAAGTTATCTTTCCTAGATGTTTAACTTTCAGATAACACCAAACCACGAACAGCTGTATGCAGGCAGCAACAATCACAGACAAATCTGCTTGGCTGTCCTGTGCCTATAGGATGAGGAAAAGTAGTCTTTAGTAATAAGTAATGAAGAGCTAACCAATGCTAGCTACATCTGAATTTGCACTGACACAAAGCTGGCTTGCACTCTCAGATTATTTTTGCTAATATTTTTTTAAGCTGATGGCTGCCACTTAAAAAAAAAAAAGGAACATTAAGATATTTTCAATAAAGGCTGTGTTTCAGTGGAAAGCATTCCCCTTCTCTACAGACTTGGTGCTTGGTGCTCGTTGGCTGTATTCTAGTAAATTGCTAAAAAATAGCTTGAGGTACATGAGGCCTCCTTCCAAATTTCAGTCTTATAGCCTACTTGGCTCTGAGGAACACCTGACTTTTGTTCTAGTTGCAATGAGGAACACAACAACCCCCAAAAGCAACAATTTGACTGCTATTCTGGACTAACCTTGACTGTTACCAATATCAGCTCTATAACAAAATCAGAACCAATCACTTGTTTTACAAACCTCTACTATCAGATTCTTAAATCTCAAGTATCCCTGACATGAGGTTTCTATTCCCTTACATGTCTACAAACAGTGGTAAAATGAAGTCAGAAATGCAGTTTGTGCCATTTCTTTATCAAGTCAGTTATAGATAGCACAAGAGTAAGTTTAAGGTGAACTTTTCTTGCCATCACAGACAACCCAGGCATTGTACAATAACTAGATGGTAGAACACAGCAAAACTGCAATAGGAAACTTAACAGCATAGAAACAGAGAAACCCAGCAGCATCACTGTCCACACATGGTATGTGAAAAATAAAGCATGAAGGGCATCATGTTATCTTTCATTTAAACTTCTCCCACAATCAGATAGAGAGAATTACAAAATTCAGTATTCTCACAGGCATTTCAACAGAAATTTGCTGACTTAAAATAAAAAGAACAGATGGTATTTGGTTTACCTCCACAGATAAAAGTAAGGGGCTGATTAAGGTCTCTTGGACTTAGGTCTAATAAAGAGCTAGAACCACACTTGCATCTCTTATCAGCACCCCTGCAGAAAAGAGGACATTGTTCCAAGGGGAACATTAGTATCTCACTCGTGTAAGTTCTCTTTCCCCACTGGAAAGCTATAGTATCCCACAAAACTTGAATATTACCAAGCAAGAATACAGTTTCCCCTGTTTTCCAGAAGTGGGAATTTGTGGGGATCTTTCATTTCTAAAAGGATGACACATTCAGTTTCTACCATCTCCAGCACTCTCACCTCTTCATCATCAAAGAGACCTGTTCCACCACTGAAGAGGCCACCCCTTGAACCAAATGGTGTGAAGTCTTCATCAGTCAATTTAGGAGGCTTGAAGATGTCATCATCTTCATCTAGAAAGTACAAGAGCCATGAGCTTTGGTAGGACTGACCAAGTTTCAGGAAAGGGAATTAGAGACAACCAAAATAAAAACTGCTTTGGTTCCATCTGCCCTGTCTTGTAAATATGACACATACCGAGAAGCCGCTGAAGACAGATTGGGTTGTATGCAGTTGCTCCAGAAGGCAACACTTAAGGATGAACTCTAAGCCTGTTTCTAGCCTTGTTTACAAGCACATCACAACCTAGATTTGTTTACACATACACCTTGATGGATGCTC
This sequence comes from Sclerurus mexicanus, assembly GCA_013396755.1. NCBI lineage: Eukaryota > Metazoa > Chordata > Aves > Passeriformes > Furnariidae > Sclerurus > Sclerurus mexicanus. The sequence continues at coordinate 8,087 of VWZF01006503.1, read as the reverse complement.
ACTGATATCCCACCCAGCTTCTAGAGTACAGACCACTATTTCTTAAGTGGCATCTTATAATCCAGCCCACAATTGAAAAACAAGAGAGGAGGATATCCTACCATCTGACGGAACTCTAACTTCCTTCTTCTCTTTTGGGGTTTTCCTTGATTTGGTCTCTGATGATAGAGCTTTAAGAAGAAAGTTTCAAAGAAAAAATAGGTCACCTTTACTTACAGCCTGTGATCAATCTATAAAGTAAAAAGAACCGAAAAAAATAATCTAACCAAGCTGATCTCTATATTTTGATATGAATCAGCCCAATGAAGTAATTCAATGAAGTACAGTTTCTAAAAGAAGTACCTAAAATCGTAATAGAATCATTCTGTCAGGCTCTAGGGGTTCAACGCAGTTGTCCACACATAGATTAGTGTCACCTGAGATGTCAGAAAGCAACACAGCATTCCAGATGGTACAGGTTCCACACCTTTGCAGAACCTTTGAGTATTTCAAATGGCTCCAGATTCATTATTCCTTGATTCAGCTATCAAAAGCTAAGTCACATTTTATCTCCTCTGGCCTTACATAACACATCACAGGGTAACATCAAAGAATGGAAGATTTCCCTGTAACTGAACAGGGTAAGTTGGTAGGTTTTATCCTCTGATATTCACAGACTCAATTTGATTGTTTGAACTGTGCATGAACACACACACACACACACTTCTTGTCTGTTCATGTGCTCAGAATTACAGGTCAACAGCAGGCTCATAAGCACTTGCCAACTCAATTTCAGTCAGCTATTATCAATTGCTGCTTTTCTGCAAGAATAAATACTTGAGAAGTCTTTCCCTTTGAAAGTGACACAAAAGCAAATATATTATTTAGTCTAAAATATCACAAAAAACAGCAGTAAAGTATCCTCAAAATGCAGTATATTTAAGCCACAAAGAGAACAACCAACCCATACCAGACAAAAACACCACTGCTTGATAGGTTTTCCACTGTATAGCTCACAGGAGGACTACAGTGACCATTGGCTTCTACATACTTACATGAAATAGGGGAAAGTACATGCGATCAAACTTGCAGAGGGAAAATCAAATTGGAAAGAAAACTTTTTCAATAATATGTGTGTTTTGATAGCTACCTTTCTGATTTGAAAGCAATGTGTTTTCCGCTATAACTCAGTGAATTCAGCCCTGTAAGTTACAGCCAGAAAACTTCTCAGAACACAAAACATTCTCTTCAATTCCTCTAATACATATTCAAATAACAGATCTGTGTAAGTTCACATATTGTTACCCAGAATCTCCAGCCCAACTCTCACACAAGTCCCCCATTACCACACAAGCACTTTTCAAAAGTTAACTTACATGAACGCTCTTCATCCTGTCTGACCGCTACTTCTCCTTTGATTCGAGCTGCCAGCTCATCTGCAAATGATGTTGGCCTCTTCTTTTTCTGAGGAGTAGGGACAAATAACAGCATATTTCTTATGTAAGATTCAGTTACCAACTTGATGCAATTGCAATTATAAATACTGTATTCTATAGCCTCACTTGTACAATATCTTGTCTAGACTTTGATTGAAGCCCTCAGAAGAAGCAATACAGCTTTCTGTTAAGAAGGCAATTAAGAGATTAGGCATCCATCAAGAGAAAAAAAACAATTTCTATTTCCTGATGATCACATAATTTTTAATGTCACCTCATTTTGTAAGCAGGAGAAACAAGAAACATTTACCTCACAAGAATGCAACAATTAATTTCTTAATGTTCTTTAAAGACAGCTTTGATGCCATCTTAGGGTGCAAGAGGGGGTAAAGCCTGAATAATCACGTTAAAAGAACATTCAGGATTTTTAGAAGGCCTCTCTATAGTATCCCATCCCAGGTAACTGAGAGCTACCGTTATAATCCCTCTAACGACAGATTTTTCACATGGAAAGTCAATGTCTCACTCCAGAGTGGCAACAATTACTCACGGGCTTTGCGCTTTCCTCTAAGTCTCCATCTTCATCTTCCTCTTTTTCAGAGTCAAAGAGATCACAACCCTCATAATCATCGTCATCACTCATCTGTGCGGTCCTCTAAAAAACAATAATACCCTGTTGTGTTCTACTGAAGTGAGCATACAAAACAAGCACAAAACTACATCTGCTTAGACAAAATAGTCAAATCAAACTTATTGAAAGGAGGGAAACGTACAGCCAGTTTGGGATACTTCACAGCTTTTGAGAGGTAAGGAAGGGGTGTCTCTAGCTCGAAGTTGCTAGATTCTCTAGTACATCCCTGTGCTGTGCCACCGAATGCTGCAACTGAGGACACAAAAGCTCTCCTCAGAAGGAGTGTAGCACTACTATTTACAGACTTAAGATCTAGTGTTTAGTCTTAACTCAGGAACACTGATCAGCTTGTAAGAAATTGTATCACCTTGCACTGTTCCTAAGGTGGATATCAGAATGACAGAAAATACATGCCCACATCTTGGTTTTAGTCATGTCAATAAGAAGATGAAAGAGTTGAAGTGAACTGGGGGTTGGCATGAGCAGGGGCCCAGAAGTGAACTAAATCACCAACAACCCAAAGATTATTGCTTCTCTTAAAATACATCAAGGGGACAAAGTTACCTTATGAATATCAGTTTAATGTGATATCTGAGTGCTTTGGCAACACTGTTTTATTAGTACATACATTAAATAAGGGTTGCTTTTTGCAACATTGCTCTTTTGACATTAAATCATTTCAGATTGAGGATCCCCACATAAAAGTCTTTTGCAGTGGCTCATCTAAACATGGGTATGATTCCTTCTTCTACAACCAATGACTAAAGTCCGGCTTGAATTTTTCAATCTAAATGTTTCTTTTCCCTTTTCATTCATTATCCAAATGGACATACTTTTCAAACATTTAATACTGTTCACATCTTTGATTTCATGTCATACCCAAACTGTACTGTTCCTTACTTCCCACACAGCAAGTTTAGAATTTTAATTATAGACCATATTATCCCACAGAAGCCTAGTTTTCCTGGGGTAGATTCTCTGACTTCTCATGTCTCTCTGAGTAAGACACACATCAGGCAATGCCATCCCACACATACTCTGTACCTAATGACAGCTTGCAAGCATGTCTTTAAGCCCAATCCAGGTTCATTTTCACAACGCGATGGTATCCAACCAGGACAACCTTCCCATAAAAAGTTATATAAATGAGGCTTAATGAAGTTGTTAATAGTTAATGGTCTAGAGCTCTCATCTCCTCTTTTTTGCATCCTCACTGTGTCACAAGTGTAAAGTCTTTCAGGTATGTATCAGAGTGTATAACCGTACCGTCTTTTGGTCATCTTCACTATGGTTTCCAAATTCATCATCTGATTCCTGTAACACAAGAGACCCAAAGACAAATATTACACATTGTTTCATTCAAAAAGGGCTCAAAAACTCTGAACTTGCTTAAGTTTGGACATTCAGATCTCCTCACTGTGATCTGACCAAGGAATTGTTCTCCCACTGCTGACCATCGTTATGAACAGGGCTCACTAGAAAGTCATTAATTTAGCAATAACAGCAAGCTCCATCTGACAGTGCACTGGAGTAACTCAAAAGGAATTTAACTTTAATTGAGCAAAGACACCAAAAGCAAACATCTCAGGAAAAAGAGAGTGCTTCCACAGCACAGTTACAAAGCAGAGACATCCCAGCCAAGCCAGGCAAACCACATCAGAAATTGATATTCCAATGCAGCAGATTTATGAGGCAAAGCCTGAAGGTGGATTACTAAAAGCTTTAAACTTGATCCTGTCAGTCTCTATCCCATTCTTTGTAACTGTAATTTACAACAGATTTGTTTTCCATAAATGCAGTTCTTGATAAGAATCTGATTTGCTTCACAAAATGAAATTAGACTGGAATAAAACACTTCAGTTTGAAGAATTCTACTTTGTTAACAGCTAGAGCCAATACCATTTTTTGGCTCCTCTGAAAAGCTGCAGAGGAAACTACTGCAAAAGAATAATAACCAAAAGTACATTTATCACAACCAACACAGGAAATAAACATCATGCAGTATTATCTTGATACCTGACATCAAAAAGCAAGGTAGCTGGTGGCCTGATATGCAAGGAAGGATCATGAACATTGGTGAAAAGTAGCTGGCACTTGGCACTTACCTCTTCATCTTTCTCTTCACTGTCAATTACACTTCCACGATCACTGTCTACTGATCCTTCTAATTTAAATGAAAGCAAAATGTTAAGATCAGACAGACACAGAGTGACGTGGTCACCACACGTCAATAGCATGTGAAGACTTACCTTAAAGACTTAGTGAAGAAAACTAATATTGAGGTGGAAATGAGAGGTTTGAAAGTTACAGTGTGCATCTAAACATGCAAGAACACTACACAGCATAAGGAAAGTTTTGAGTTAAAACAGCCCAAAGTTTCAGATTAAGAACTAATTACTTGCGTAGAAATAAAAGGTCATGCCTCCACATACCTTCACTAGAGAGATCTCCAAGGCCAACATCATCCTGTTCCATAAACTGCTGAGAGCCAATCAAGTAAGGTAAAGGCCTGTCAATATAGAGATCCTGGAAAGAGACAACATCAGGTCTTTCTGACATCACTGAACAGTTCTACGTGGCTGACAAAAACAATTCCTACACCCACATCCCTTTTTTTAACTCAAGGAAGATACAAGCCTGTTTAAAGAGAGTTCCAACAGACATATGCTTCAAGTCAACATGCAGCTGGGTGGAACAGCTGAGGTTTATCGTTTAACACTGTCAAAGAAAGGGGCTGCTTCTATTTGTGTAGTCCCAGCTTGCTTTCTACATGCCATCTAAAAGAAGAATATAATTGCAAAGACTTACAGGCATCAGTCTTATCCCAAATCCTGCACCTAGGATTCTTAATTACTGGGAGAGTAAAAACTACCCACGAAGATATGGTTTTTACTTAATAAATATCAGTGTTATACTAATACAGTGATAATATTGACAGAAGTAAAGATCAAGTCCAACAAAGGAAAACACAAACCCAGCTCCCAGCAAGAACAGGTCTCTCTACCTTTGGCTCAAGTATCAGTTCCACCCTTTCATTACTTTCTTCTTCTTCTGAGTCAGAGTTGCCTGCTTTGATGTCAAGCTGTTCAAATGCACTGTCCAGAACCTGCAATCCATAATTCACTGCTTCTTGAATTTTGGGGATCAGATCAGCTTCTTTCTGTTCCCGTGTCTTTTCCTTTAGTAACAGAAAAAAACGCATTCCCATTGCATTTTACTCAAGACTCAATCTTACTGCAACACACATGCAAAATGTTAATTTCAAATTAGTACAATGCTTTCTCACTGTATGTATTAGAAAGAACTTCAGAAGTTTCTTTTGCTTGACTTAATTCTTGTTTATCACTCCCAGAAACAGATGCTCTAAACATCCACAACAGCACAGTATTGTTATATTTCTGCTCCCAACCCATCAGGGGAACATTTATAGTATAATACTCCTAGATTGTAAAATAGATACATAAAGTTCTCTAAGTTTTTATTCCTGGGAATTATTCCAGTCAGATGCTGCTCCCCTAATTCACTACCTGTGAATCCAGTAAGGTGGCCCAAGGCCTCCATATTTTGCTGAATAAACATGCATAACCACTTGAGAAATCAATGCATAAGTCTTGTCTGCTGGACACAGTATTGAGCTTGGGGAGCCTGTAAGAAATCATCATACACTGTAGTAGCCTCCAGTGTTGCTGTCAACTTTATGTCTGAATGATACACACTATCCAACAGAGAGACTTCTAGGGGAAAGGAAGGAGTTCGGTTTGTAAGCTGCAAATGTATGCAAAGTAAGTTTGAAAATAAGAAGGTAGACAACAGCTGTGAACATACTGACAGCACTCAAGGCAGCTTAAGTTAACTACCTGCTCTGTTTTGTCTCCAATGTCAGCTTTGGGAATAGGCTCTTCCACTTCTTCATCATATACTCTCTAAAAAGTCAAGGAAAATTAATTCATGTAAGAACAACATACTTCTGCAGGGACTAAACCACAGACACCACCAAGAAAATACACTCTTAATATGTAATAAGCTATACATTAATTCATTAAATATTTAAAGAAAGAAGCCATGGATGATGTCAAGCACCTTCATAACCTTCTTCATGCATTGAAGCCATCACACTGAACTTACCATCAGGCAGCCTTTCAATGCAACTGAGGTAATTCAAGTCTGCAAATGTCACTGCAGTAGTAGAAGACAAGTTGGCCATTTAACCCTGTTCACAGATTAACCTGAACATGTTCAAAAATGCACTCTTTTAACCCTCCCAACATAAAACTCTTCTAGGCACCTTCAGAATTTACTTAAAATCTACTTTCTTTCTTTAGCATTTACCCTTCTCCTGTACTTACAGAGAAGGTTCACAATGTCCCTCAACCTTCAGTTTGTTCTGATGATCCCTCACATCCAGCTCTTTTAATACTCTTTTGTAGGACCAGCTACAAGGAGAAAAAGGGGAATAAAAAGATCTCCCTTGAACCTGAAAACTGAAAATCAAATCTCAAACACAGGTGCAGTTATCCCCTGGGAAGAGACAGAGCTCTCACTAACCAGAAATGAAAACCTATTTCTGTGCACTTAAATTTAGGAAGAAACGGCTTCAAACACACAAGATTTAAAACATTTGGTACAAACTGTTCCCAGCAGAATCATTACACTGAACAGCCAAGCTAGGCCAAAAAAGACAGTGCAGCTCTGAAAAAACCCCACTACTACAAAAAAACAAAACAAAAAAAAAACAAAACACAAACCCACAGAAATCCAGATTTCCATCTTTTACCTCTGCCATAATTTTTCCAATAGTAACACCATAGCTTCAGATGAAACACATTGGCATGAGAACAGTGCTGATCAAACCAAAATACCTGATAAAACCCACAGCAGTAAAAAAACCTTCACAAAACTGCAAGACTATTAAAGCTCTACATCGTAATGAGACACATGCTTCTAGTAATAAAATGTTGTAACATGCTTTCAAGTCTAGCTTTACCTTTCAAAATAGCAATAAAGTGGCAACAGTAACCAGAATCACCGTGGCCAAAGAGAAGTGACAATTGCCTGCAGCCCAACACCTTTAATACCAAATGCTTTTAAGAGTAAAATAACACCACTAGGCAAATTTGCAGCATTGTACATTCCCATATTCAGACAGATGAGTGCAGGCAAATGCTACATTCATGGAACTTGTGACAACAAACCAAGACATTCCAGAGATCCCAACTCATTCATAGTACTAAAAATGAAATTCTGATTTACAGGTCACATTTAAACAAGGAAGGAAGTGCCGTAAGGGGAAAGGAAAAAACTTTCCAAGACAACTTTATGTGGGTTAAGTAGAGAAGAGTTCTTTTACTTAGAGGGTTTTAGGGATACCTCAGAACATGCAAAAGGGAACCTGCCAATATTAGATAGTGCATCACTCACAAAAGAATTAGGACGTCCTTTAACAGAAAGCAATTAAAAATCACTTCATCCCTAAATTAGCATCAGACTTTTGAAAAAGTTAAATCCCTTCTCCACGTTAAAGAGACAATGCCAATGTTTGCAGTACAAGTTTGAGGCTGTACTAGAACACACTCACATTCTCTATGAACTGTGTGTTGGACAACATAAGAAAGTCATTGAAGACATTATGAAGGCGACAGTCTGTAGCTTTTGTTTCACTAATCAAGCCATCCACTTGTTTTTTGATTTCATGGGTCCTGGAAATAGTTTGTTGGGAGAACTCTTGTAGAAAATGCAGAAGCTGTTGACAACAGAGGAAAGCAACAGTCAGCATGTAACTCTTTTTCCTTTTGGCACTGTTTACGAGACAGGCGGAACTGATCACACCCTTCAAATGAGCAGCAAAACAAACACGTTTAGACTGAAGGACCCGCACACCCGCCCAGGACCAAGTCTCAGCCACTTCATTCTGCATCTCCCGGTTTTACTTTCCCCGCGCGGCCCGGAGGGTCACGGCCAGGCCCGGGGCTGCTCCCCCTGCGCCCACGGCGCCCTTCCCGCGCTGGGCCGTGCCCGAGGCCCGCGGCCGCGCCCCGCACGGG
>VWZF01006502.1:876807-996957 GCA_013396755.1 Sclerurus mexicanus | reverse complement strand
CCAAACCTTTAGGCATCACTACTGTGACAGTGTGAAATTTTATTTTTGTTGGTTTATTGTGTAGTTTCTCGACAGTTCCATCAGGAAACATCTGCTTTGCAAATTGGCAAGTTTCTACCTGTCACTTTGGTTCTCTGTGTCCTGCGTTTTCAGTTGGAAGAAAAGGATTCCAGAGCCTTCATATGACCCATGATTTCCCCAAAAAGTGAAATACAAAAAATAAAAACTGATGCAATAAGCACATGAAAAAAACGTTACTTGTTAAACTTTGGAGATTGTTTCTACAAGTGGCTTTCTCTTAGTTTATAGTTCTCTATTTATCAAAATTTCTATACTTCAGTACAGTGCAAAGGCAGTAAAAGGAGCAAATAATTAAGTCTTTGCTGAAATGGATTATCATCATGGAGGGAATATAGTGTTTGTTTCTATTTGTTTAGAATTAAGCTTAAAAATAACCTGTAGGAGCAGCTTCACAAATTAATTTGGATGCCTCAAAAATGCAGAAATTGTGATGTCACGCAGTGAGCTACTTTCTACATGTTCTCTTTTGCAAGTGGTCTTTTTTCAAACCAGACCACAATACTTTTGAAAGATGTTCAGATGTTTTGAAAGATTTCAGCTGTGTGCACATTGGTATAGTACCCATTTTGCTGTGTTTTAAATAGAATGAACGTAAGTGAAAAATTTTACTTCAGATTTATTGTCAAGAAAGTAAGTTGAGAGGAGTTTGCCTCCAGGCAATAATTTTTGTACATTATCAATGAGACATTTTAAATACCTGTGAAACAAAATCTGCTTGTTATTCTGACAAAGAATATACATTATTTGTGTCCATTAACAAAAAATAATACAAATATTTGAATTTATTTGTATGAACTCAATATTTACATTTTTAAATTATATAATTAGTAACAGCACTTTGGTTTCATCATGTAAGATTCTGTTACTTAGAAGAACATTTTATATCTGTTAAATGAAGGTAATCTTGCTGAATAAGTGAGATAAAGAAGTATTTTTAGACTGGGTTTTCATACTAAAGCTGACTTCCACTAATGAAGGTTTATATGGTGTTCAGTAGAAATAACAGAACTGTAGGAATGTTTAGGGTGTAAAAGACTTTGAAGATCATCGAGTTCAGTCGGTAACCTGGCACTGTCCTCTCTCACCCAGGACTCCCACAGACACTTCAGAAACAGAATGATTTTATCCTCTGATCATTTGCTCATGACTTGGAGCCTGCAGTTCAATTCACCCACTCCCTGACCACTCCTGCCTGCTGCCTGTGGTGCACAACTGGCTGCTTCCCCAGCATCAGGCCTGCTTCTCCTGCACTGAATTCAATTTCCCAAGCCAAATTAGCAAAAAACCCCAAAAAAACAAAACCAACCAAACAAAAAAGCAAACAAACAAGGAAAAATGCTATCCACCTATGTAAGGTAGGAGTTGGATTTCAGAAGTGCCAAGTTCAGCACTACTCTCCAGTTTGAAGAAAATAAAATAAGTAAAAACTTTTTCAGGTTCCTCTCCCTTCATGCCTCCTTATCTACCTCACAACTAGATGTGCTCATTCTGCTTTTTTATCTTTGATCCTAATGAAATGATAAAAACATTGCACCTGTTTGCTAACTAAAACCCAACATTTTCAGGGTTTGGTCTTTAGCAGTTTCCAGAAACTTCAAGACCAATGTATTTTATTATAATGCTAAATTTAATTTGGAACACGTTGCTACAAGTAGCATCTAGACTGATTACAGTCAGTGATGCTGAAGGCTAAATCTTATCTTTTACAGTTACTGATAAAGATATAAAATCATCTGGTCCATTTAAAAACTGAAGAGAGATTTATGCTTAGATAGAATAGACTTCCTCCTTGCTAATGACAAAGCATTAAATGTTTAGGAATTGTAGTCAGCAGTTGTCCATTAAATTAGATTGTGGAACTGTTGTCTGTGTGTTAATGGCTGCATCATATTAAGCACATACAAAAGCAAAAGAATGTAATAACTTCTGAGGCTTTTTTTCTTTCAGAATCTCTTTGCAAGAGTAGAAAGCATTTTCATATTATAGAGGTGCACAGTCATTTATTGAACTGGAAAGATACTCAGTGACAATGCATGTACTGCTGATTTTTCTTGCTTTTATTTCTTGTGAATTTGCATTTTAGGAAATCTTCAAGGCAAATGAAGGGGATGCCTGTATAAACTCAAATGCAAAGTGTGAATGGCCTGAGAAAGCTTTGGGTACACATCAGTTTGTTTTTATTGAAAGCTGTGTGTAATTCCACCGTGTGTTCCTCATTTTCAGGTTCTTTTGTCCTCCTCCATGTGTGTATCTTATGGGCAGTGGATGGAAGAAAAAAAAAGAGCAAATGGAGCGGGATGGTTCCACTGAGCAAGAATCACAACCTTGCGCCTTTATTGGGATAGGAAACAGCGACCAAGAAATGCAGCAGCTGAACTTGGAAGGAAAGGTAGAAGAACTGTAATAAATCACTCAGATTACTGCGAGGATATTGTAGCTACATGGTGCATATTTCAAGGAATGCCCTTGCTTATTTTTGGTAACTTTTCTAACACTGTAACAGATGTTACATAAGTGGTTTAAGAAAAAAAAAACCCTAAAAAATATGCAGGGGAGTTGAATAAGTGGATTTGGTTCATAGGGTCTTAGCAAGGTACTAACCTTTAATTTGTAGGTTCTTGATGCAGACTGAGCAAACTGTTAGATTGTTTGGTAGGCATCAGGCTAGCTGAAATCTCATTTCTGGCCCAAACTGTGTTCCCCTCCTTGGCTTGCATGAAGGGATGGATAATGGTAGCAAGGAAGTGACTGAACTTCTGCTGCAGAAATGGTCTTTAAGTCCCTTTGCATAAAAATACAATTAAAATAGCATCTTAAAAATTGAGTAGATTATTTTTTACAATGGTGTAAATTGCTTACAAGATTTTTTAAAAGGTATTTGTGGTGACTTGAACTATCGGAAACCAGCAGCACAAGTGCTCATTTTAGCACTCATTTAGGTTGTTTTATTAACGAGTATTTTATAGCTACTTATTATTTCCAGCATAGTTTACCAGAAATGCTTCATATATTGCTGAATAGGAAAGAATAATAAAAGTTTTCTTTTTTTTTCATTTTTTTTAAGCTTCTGTTGTCACCTAGCATAAACACTTAGCCAAAAGTAACTTCCTTGAGTTTCAAAATCCACTAATTTCCCATCCTTTCAAGAAAAGTTTGGCTCAACAAATTTTCTGCACAGGTGGCCTCTTGTGCACACCCAGCATAGTCCCTCTATGGCTCTACTCAAATGTAATTTTTAGTAGTGCTCTTAACCCCTCAGAGATGGCTTTGACACAGTTACAATCTCCAGTCATGTTTTCCAACCCTGGTAAGGGTCTTTAGAAATACTATAAAGTAATGAGTTTTGGTGCTAAACTTCACAAAGCTAAACAGTAGTCATAAAACAGTAGTCATAAAAGAAATCCATGTGGAAGAGATGGAAAAAGCAGTTTCTGATCTGTTTTAGAAACTATTGCATCAGATTTCTTATTCTGTTCATAATTAAATATACATAGTTTCTTGAATTGAGTTGACTTGAAAAAAAGAAACAACATTGTATTTTCACCTACAGAATTATTGCACTGCCAAAACATTATACATATCAGACTCAGACAAGAGAAAGCACTTCATGTTATCGGTAAAAATGTTCTATGGCAATAGTGATGACATCGGTGTGTTCCTCAGTAAACGGATCAAAGTCATCTCCAAACCTTCTAAAAAGAAACAGTCACTGAAAAATGCAGACTGTAAGTATTTTAGTTTTTTCTTTATGTAGCAATTAATTTTGCCTCCTGCTAGTTTTTTATGTATTCTGAGGTCTGATTACAAAGGAAATACAATGACATTTTCAACTTCTGTTTTTTTATTATATTTCAGAACCATACACATAAGTGTTTTTTAAAATATTCCAATATAGATAAGTGACACTGAGTTTTATATAGTCACAGCTAATTATTTAATAAATATAAAAGGTCCACCAAAAAACCCTGTATTCTGAGGAATGAATCCTTGTAGACGAATGTATAAAGAATGTTCTACCTCAGCTTTCTAAGCCTTTGAATCTCTTAAGCTGCCTTGATCTGGTGCTTAGGATGTTTTGATCAGTATCAAAAAGATTGTGGTAAATCAATAGCATCATGTTATCGAAACTGCACTTTGTCACATCACAGCCACCTTCTTACTCTCTCATGCCATTTTCATGTTGTTTTTATTTTTCTTTTGCATGGTTCCTTTTAAGTAGTTGGTTAAGAAATCTGTATGGTGATATCTCACCCAGAATTATTTGCTTACTATGTTTTTCAACTAACGATATCTCTGGTGCTAATGTATAGTTTGGAACGTTTTTGCTTTTCCTCCAACGTTTTTTGCCTGCATACCACTGGAGCACCTCAAGAGATACCCTTTTTTTTTGTTTGTTTTTCTCTCTCTCTTCACTAGTGCTTTAAAAGGCTCTTCCATCTGTGTTGGGCTGGAACCCATTCACCTATGGAATGTGGATCTCGGGGCCGCTAGCTTGGCACATGACTAAAGGCAATCTGTTGCTGTGCAGTTCACGCCCGTGGGCTCAGAGTATGCACTGTTGAATTTGTATTCAGACAGATAGTTTTGATGGACAGTCAATATGAACCAAGCATTCTTAGTAAATATGAACCAAGTAGAACAACATGCCCATTTTGATGGCAGAATACTAGTTGCTGATTTTTTTTTTTTTAGGGGAGCAAACTTTGCATTTCTCTCTTTTGATTGATCAGTAAATTCAGATCTAAGAGCGTTTCAAGTTGCATGGTTATAATTTGACATAGTTACATCCGTCTTCCTTTCAATTGCTTGTGATTTGTAAGAATAATTTTTCTATATACTTCAAATGATTGCTGAAAGTTGTCTAAGTACTTCACAAGGGCAAGCTAAAGCTTCTGCTCAAATAATCAGTTGTTGGATAACTGTGAACAGAAGAAGTTTTCAGCTGGCAAGCACTGGCCCGTTTAGCTAAGTGGCAGAATTCTGTGAGCTAGCATGCCACGTGTAATTTTATTATTATTTTTGGTCTATCACAAATATAAATATTTTCTAAACCAATATTCGATAATTATTTCTTGAGTTCAAGTATTCTTGAGTTTATTTTACAGTATTTGTGACTTGTTACTTTTCTGTGTAATAATGAAGTAATTTTATAATCTCAAGTCTCTGTGTGTTCCTTGCAGTATGTATTGCATCAGGGACAAAAGTGGCACTATTTAATAGACTTCGATCACAAACAGTTAGCACGAGATATTTGCACGTAGAAGGTGGTAATTTCCATGCAAGTTCACAACAGTGGGGAGCGTTTTACATTCACCTCTGTAAGTAAAAACAAAGCAATATATTTTTTCACTTCCCTCCCTCTGTCCTCACAAAAAAATATCCTGCATGTTTTCCTCCATATTAATTGTCCATACAGAGATTTGCTTTGTTAACGAGTATATATTTGGTGTAGCAATGTGATGTTATTTGTTCTTCTTTTCAAAACAAATAATTCTGAAAATTGCTGTTTCATGCAGTGGATGATGATGAATCAGAAGGGGAAGAATTCACAGTTAGAGACGGCTACATTCATTATGGGCAGACTGTCAAACTTGTATGCTCAGTTACTGGCATGGCACTCCCAAGACTGGTACAGTTTAATTTCTCCATTGCTGTAATTCATTTATAGCTGGTTTCTATTTAATGTAATTCCATAGTTGAGTTCACATTGTTTGCTATTTTCAGCTTTGTATGTTTCCTTCTGTTAATACATATTTTATAGAAAAATAGCATTTAATGAAAGCGTATTTTTGTATCTGCAGATTAATTCAATAAACAAAGAACGAATTGTAAAATAAGCATAGGGAATTTTTCGGAATTCAAGCCTGTGAAAGTAGGTTAATCTGTCTATTTTAAAAACAGTAGGTCCCCTGTACCAAAATAATTTAAATATTGATATTGAATATTTGCAACCAGTAGGACTATTCCATGTGTTGAGTTCAGTACAGCTTTAAAAATGCTTTACTGATTTGAATTTAAAAGTACTTCGGTGTAATCGTGGGGATACATTTTACCAATATCAGCTTCCAAAAACATTTTTTTACATTTATTAATACTATCTGTTTTAATATGAAGTGTGCAAAGTGCCTTTGGGGTAATCAGTTAAGGTTTGTGAACTAAAAAATAAAAATTACTCCTGGATACACAGTAGTGGTTTTTATAAATACAGTTAAGTATAGTTAAAGATTTTTTTTCTCCTGTTTTATGTGCTTAATGCCAGCCTAAGTGGAATTTTATGTGACTGATAATAATACTTCATATGAGATCTTCTGTGAAGTTGTGGTTTGTCAGCCCATTACAAGTTTCATACAAGGCTTTGCCAATTCCACTTTCAACTAGAAACAATCTTTAGAATGTGACAATGTAAAACCAGCTTTACCTGCATTTTAGTCGGACTGTAATGAGTAATTCTCTCCCAATATCAAACTTAGCTAAAAAAAGAACAAAATAGCCTGCTCATGGGACAAAACGATCATTTCAATAGATTTTTTGTTTTTTTCTCAAGTCACATTGTTTGACAGTAAAATCCAGACCTGGTTACTACTGATCTGATTCAAGCACATGAAATTCAGTAAGATGATATCACTTTATTTGTGGGCTTCCTGTTTTCTTACTGATGAAAGGAGACACCATCATTTATTATTCCAGAAGCCTTACTTGTAGGTAGAAATAGGTTAAAACAAATTAGGCTAAAGGTTCCTGTTTTGTTTGCCATTGGGAACATTTGCCCTGCTGCCTTACAGGACTGATTGAAGGTGATGTGATTAAAAGGTAACTTGCAGATGTTTTATAGGCTAATGCAAAGAACTTTGAAGGAAGCAGTTAATCTTGAAACTTGATGATGATGAAATCATCATCATAATGTTGTTATTATTAGCAATATAATGCCTTTACTATCATTAGAAATCCTAGGGGACATTGTTGGCTTTCTGATTGTCAGCTTAGAAATCTTCAAGCACTTTGCTGCTGCTACTAATGTTGCATAAAATGAAGTATTAAACTTTTTTCTGAAGTTGAGTTAAAACTATGAGCTACAGATTTTCACTGGATATAAGAGTAACTTTTTTAATTTTTTAATTGAAAATGGGAGGCATGTAAATGTTAAAAAAAATAAATGACCTTTTGCGTCCTTTATTGGCCGTACATATGTAATAAAGTCCAGAAATTGTCCTAAATATATATGTACAATTGTCATTCACAGATAATTCGAAAAGTAGATAAACAAACAGCATTATTGGATGCAGATGATCCAGTATCACAGCTCCATAAATGTGCATTTTACCTTAAAGACACTGAGAGAATGTATTTGTGCCTTTCCCAGGAGAGAATAATCCAATTTCAAGTAAGTTGTTTAAAACTATTTCAGTAGATGAGAAGCATGTTTGCAAAGTTTTCCCAGATATTCCCAAAATATGTACAAATGCTATTTTTGCAGTAGGTTTTGAATGGAAGTCTAATACTTTGTATTGAGAAAAAAGGACGGAAAGCAACAAACTTCATCTCTCCCTTTCCAAATCTGTTTTTCTTTCCTCATAACCTTCTTCCATGTCTGTCTAGACAATGAATTCTGGATTCTCCAATGGAAAAAGTGGAAACCCACCAGGAACTTGTGCATGCAATCATGATACTGTGGCTTACTTAACGTGTTGACATGCCGGTGGAGTCGCACCAGTTACTTGTATGTCCATTTCTAGGTTGCAGCAAATAGGAAATGATACAGTTGATGATAGTCTTGTTTCGCGATAAACTCAGCAGTTGCCATGTCTTGCTCTTGGCTAAGAGTGTAAACATAGACAGCTGTGGCAGCTGACCACAGTAACTTGTAATGCCACAGAAATTTGGTTTGTCTGTAAAGTAGTATTTTTTTTCACCAGCAGGTGGAGAAAAATATCAGGGTTTAGTCTCCTGTGTATGTTAGCCTGCTTTTAGCAAACTTTCACAAGACTGTGACCAAGTTCAGGACTGACTGAGTACTGCAATTTTCTTTAATATCTTGGGGCAGCTCAAATAGCAAAGGGCGAGAGATAATATTGTGCTCCAGGAAGATGGCCACACTTGGGAAAGACTCAGGACTGCCTTCGAAGAGCTGTAGCTTCTTGGGTAAGAAAAGCAGAGATAGGAAAATAGAAGGTAACTTTCAAGATTTCCCTTAATTTAAGGGAAGGGACAAGAAGGCTTGGTAAAGGCTCACTTGACTTCTGTCCTGAATTGGGACAATGGAACAAGAATATGAAAAGCTCTGTTCCTATTTCAGTAAACACATTCATGTCCTGTGGTTCAGAAAAAAAAAAACCAAACTCTTCTTCAGGGTATCAAGTCTCCCTTGGGTATATGGAAATAGCCCTATATAGAGACCTTGGAGGTTTACAGCAGAAAGGCTGTAAAAAGCCAGCACGTGAGGATAAACCTTGAAATTCAGTTGCTGAAGTACCAGCCAGATATCTTTTTTAAGACATCCATGTGTTCTGGAGAATAGAGAAAAATATCAATAAAGGCCCACTGGATCAGAGCACAGTCCGTGTCTGTGTGTAACAGCAGCAAATAGGAGTTGGTGCTCATGGGAAGCAGGTGGATCTGGTCACTTTAGGCAATCCGGTGCAGTTGTGCCCTGCCATCAGCCACACTGCTTGTACTGAGTGTTGTTAAAGGCTGCCTCCCTGACTCTGTCTTTTAGTATCATGTTGCAGATGAGTACATCAGTTTGATTACTTTTGAATGTGCTGATGGTCTTTTTCTGCAGTAAGCTGTGGCAGAAAGTTCAAGAGGTTTCCTGTCCTTTGTGTAGTAAACTTTTGCTGTATTTGTTTTGAATGATGTAACAGCTTCTGTGAGTTCCTACTTTCAGCGTTGCAGGATTTAGTGAGCAAGAGTTCTGCATTCACTTTAGCCATCAACATATTAATTTTTTTTCTCCTAGTTGGAGAGTCAGTCTTCTCAATTTCTTATTACAAGGTCAGCGCTCCTGTGATTTTAGTTGCCCTTTCTGTCCCTTCTGTTTTTTTTCTCCGTGGCTTTCTTAGACAGGGAGACCATAATTGTAGATGGTATTCCAGAGTTAGGTGAAAAAAACATTTAAACTGGCAAAATAACACCTATTACCTTGTTCTCAGTATTTTTTCTGATGGTGTGCAACATTGTGTTGTCACTTGTAGCTGCCACTGCACATTGAGTTGGTGGTTTCAGAAAACTATCAGTATCAACATTAGAATTCCAAGTTGTAACTTCTCTCTCCAGGAGCCAGACAGTACATGAGGTACTAAGCACAATATTAAGGCATTTCAATCTTCAAGTGCCATCTTCAAATGCATTAGAAGATTTAGGTAATAAAGGAAAGAAAGGGGAATAAACATTGTGCAGGTAAACTGATGTATTTCAAAGTGGCAAGGAGGAATGCTTTTCTAGAATAGGAATCATAATCTTTCAGGGGTTTCTGTAACAGGAGTAATGTGTTCCTGAAATGATTCTTGACGTAGCAGGACCTTGAGAGCAAATTCTATGGCATTTGCCATCCACTTCGTGGGTTTGGGAGATGTGAAAAGTCAGTTAAGGATCTTTTACACGTTTGTTCATTTTTTTTATATCCCTGGTTTTATTTGTCAAGTACATCAGTCCATGCCAAGAGGAATTGCAATCAGCCTGCAGGAAAATTATCATGCTTCAAAGTAGCATACAACAGCTTCTTTTTGAATTTGGGCTAGTAATTTAAAAGCTCCATATGTTTCTAATGGAAATATCATTTGAGTCTTGAGCTTAGAAAGATCTGTAGTTACCATCCATGTTGCACACCTCCCTTGTAAGCTATTTTCCTGTGCTTTTTTTACATGACCATACCAGAATGAGGAGTCCACATGAAAATTCAGCTTAGATTTTACCATCTGAACTGTCTAATACATGCTAATGGAAGTTTATCTGATATTTTGAAGAGGAAGGGTTATGGTTACATACCTAGCTTAATGGAGGAAAATGGAATTTAGGTATTAGAACTTTTGAGTCCCATTTTTTTTCTGTGCCAGTATTTAATCTATTCACACTTTTCTTATTGGTTGCAAAGTGGTGGAATTGTTCAGAGAGGCTTCTGTTACCATAAGAAAATAGTTGTCAGCGTATTTTCTATGTGTGTGTGTGTGTATATATATATGTCTATGTATACTAATTTAGTAATATTTACAGGGAGACAGTAGACGATCTTTAAGATCCCTTCCAACCCAAGCCGTTCTATGATTCTATTATTCTAATTTGTAAGGTTGTTGTTTCAACTTCTGTCAAACACTGAAATAAAGTTTGTGTTTTCCCTCATTTTGTAGATGGTGAAGAACTCTCTAAAAATAAAAAAATCTTGACCAAGTGGAAATCATAACTAATGAAAAGTATTCCACTTTTTGCATTAATAGAACAAGATCAATTTTAAAGCAGCTACTTCTTGTTGCCATAGGTTTTTGAATAATGGCTGTTGAATAACATTAAAACTTTGAAAGTTGAACTAAAATAAAACTCAGACATAAGGAGAGGTGACAGTGTCATAGGTGAGAGTTATGATGTTCTCCCAAATATTAGTTTTCTAGTAGTTTTTTCTGAAATGTATGTAACTGTTTCTCTAGGTCATTTTGTTAGAGGAAAACACAGGGAAACGTTCTTGAAATATTAGGCTTTATTACCAGCTGAGTTGTTTTTTAGGTCTATGATTTGACAAACATATCCACAGATCAGATTTAAAACTTTTCTTTCTTTCTAAGGCCACTCCGTGCCCAAAAGAACCAAATAAAGAAATGATTAATGATGGAGCTTCTTGGACAATCATTAGCACAGATAAAGCTGAATATACATTTTATGAGGGGATGGGACCGGTCCATGCTCCAGTGACACCTGTGCCTGTTGTAGAAAGTCTTCAAGTAAGTTTGTTATTTGGTTTAATAAACTCCTTTATGTGAGATTATTTTTGTCATACTGATTTAACTTTCATGGTACCTTTTTGGAATACTGTAGGAAAACAGTCTTAATAGCTTTATAAATAGCAAACTTCTGCTGTAATAATCTGTCTTGCTTACATTTCAGAATACATGAGCCTGTCCATCACAGGAATAATATTAATATTGTTCTATACAATAAGACTTTTATTTCTTAAAATACTTTATTTAGTGATATCCTTAGGACTTGTATTTGATTATTTAGAAATTGTTTTTGACTCTTAGACAGTTACAGATCAAAGAGAGCTTTACTAAAAAAAACCCCAGCATTCAGCGGAGGAAGAACTTGAAGCTCTCCTAATACATTCTCTGTAAGATTTTGTTCTCTGTTTTCAAAGCCTTGTTCACATCTATTTCTTAAGTTGCCACTGTCAAAACTTGGAAATTCCTTCATGGCATCAAATTAATTGGCAATGTCTTTTAAATTTGTTACTTTATAGTTCAGTTGTATAGGTTGTGTTTCAGTTTTATCCAGCTAATAGAAACAGCACTGATTACAGTTCTTATTTGCATGTGAAGGTTTTGGGGCTTTGTTGCTTTGGTGGGGTTTTTTCTTTGTTTTGTTTGGGTTTTTGTTGGGTTTTGGGGAGTGGTTGGTTTTTTGTTCGGTTTGGTTTTTGGTTTGTTTTGTTGGTTTTTTTTTGTTTGTTTTTTTTTCATTTTTGCCTGAGGGAGTAATGCTTGTTTTATTAATACATATTTTGGGGGAATTTTCTTCTTTTTTTCTATTCACTCACTTTCCAGTTGAATGGTGGTGGGGATGTAGCAATGTTGGAACTTACAGGACAGAATTTCACTCCAAATTTGCGTGTCTGGTTTGGGGATGTGGAAGCTGAAACCATGTACAGGTACAGTATTTTTTATTACTTTCATGGTGATTACAATTCCCCTGTGTGCTTTGAAGAGTGTATACTCGTGTACACGCTCAAGTGTATACTTTTCTGCCCTGCAGAAAGGGACCTGGGAGTGCTGGTTGCCAGCAGGCTCAGGAGGAGTTAGCAGTGTGCCCTGGCAGGAGGGAGGGCGGGCTGGTCAGGAGCATGGAGCATTGGTGCCACCTCACCATGAGCACTGTATGCAGCTCTGAGCCCAACAGTTTAAGGATGTTCAGATAATGGAATGTGTCCAGAGAAGGGCAACAGAGCTGGTGAAGAGCTGGAAGACATATCCTGTGAGTTATGGCTGAGGACTTTGGCCTTGTCTAGTTTGGAGAAAAGGAGGCTGAGGGAGAACCTCATTGCTTTCTGCAGCTTCCTGAGGATGGGAGGTAGGGAGGTTCAGTGCTCTGCTTCCTGTTATGATGTGCCAGGACACCTGGGAATAGTTCGAAGCTGCACCAGGGAAGATTTAGACTGGACATTAGGCAACAACTCTTTACCAAGAGGGTGGTCAGACACTGGAACAGGCTTCCTAGAGAGGTGGTCGATGCCCCAAGCCTGTCAGTATTTAAGCATATTAAGGGCATTGGCCCTTAATAATATGCTTAATTTTTGGTCAGCCCTGAAGCGCTCAGAGTGTGGACTAGATGAGTGTTGTAGGTCCCTTCCAGCTGAGCTACTCTGTCCTGTTCTATTCTGTTCCTTAAGGATATTCTGCTCAGTGGACTCTCCTGTTTTTCAGATGTGCAGAGAGCATGCTATGTGTTGTTCCAGACATTTCTGCATTTCGAGAGGGTTGGAGATGGGTCCGACAGCCAGTCCAGGTTCCAGTAACTTTGGTCCGTAACGATGGCATCATTTACTCCACCAGCCTTACCTTTACATACACACCGGAACCAGGGCCACGACCACACTGCAGTGCTGCTGGAGCAATCCTCAGAGCCAACTCGAGCCTCATGGCTTCTAGTGAAACAAACACAAACAGCGAGGGAAGTTACACAAGCGTCAGCACAAACCCAACCAATGTCACATCATCTACAGCAACTGTAGTTTCCTAACTACTGTTGTTTGTCTGGACTTTAACTGACTTTCATGTGCCACATTCAAGAGAACTGAACAATTTTTGTGGTTTCATGGGAAACCACCTTTCCTTTATAGGTGATACGAGTTGAACCTTGCTACCTGCAAGTGAGATCTTAAAAACAGAAGCCACAACAAAACAAAACAAAAAACCCCCAACATCCAAAACATAAGAACTTTATTGAAAATCTATTTTTCAGCTGGTTTTTTTAGTGGGCAAGAAACAAAAATGTGGCTGGGATACATGTTGAGCAAACTAGAAAACATGAACACAACATAGTTTTTATGGACCAAGGAACTTGTATAAGCTTTAGTATAAAAGGTACATTTTCACCATACCTTTTTTTATCACAACATATAGTACACTTTTGTTACCAAATAGTTTATCTTTTTTTTTCTCTGAGCTTTTGCTCTGAAGTATATTCAGGTTCCAAAGCCTGACCATGCTTGTATAATCTAATTACCATACTCTTCCAGTTTAAAAAAAAAATATATATTTTTGGTCTGTGGCTGGAACTGTTCCTTTTTTTAAACTGAAGTCTTGTGACTTTTTTTATATAAAATTGTTTTTATTTCAGCAAGTAGAACCTTGTAAAGGCCAGCATATTTTTTTTAAGATTATATGAAGTCTGTGCAAAAGCTTTAAAAAATGCCTCTGCCTTGCCTGCAATACATGCAATGTATGTTAACTTTAGTGCTCTGTTTTCAGTCATTGTTAATAGTTATTTCTGTTTTTCTTTTTTAAATATGTATTTATAGTGATAATTCATGAGTTTCTAACATTACATGAGTTTTTTTTCCTAAAGTGGCATCTCAAGCAGTCATATTAATGATTGTTCATGTCACAGGCATGTGTTGGTGTTTTTGAAGGGTTGTTACTGGGTTACTCCCCCTCTTCCTTGCTCAGTCATATTACATCTGAAAATGTTTCAGGATCTGTTCAGGTTTTTCTAATCTTGTATATAATTTGTATTAAATGTAAGTTAAATGTTTTATTTCAAAAGTGGAATGTTTCCAATAACTTCATTTGGCAGCATGTCCTGTCTTGTTGGCATGTAACTAAAGTACCATGAGAAGTATGTACTACCAATGGGATTGGTAGGTGATGCCCTTCATCACTTGAGAATCACAACAAGCATGTTTTCTTCATACTGTTCAGTAAATTAGGCCAGACTTTCATGTAACACTTGTATTGAGAACGTGCTTTCATTGTGAAGTGATCATACCATAATAACTAGAAGTAAATTTTATTACTTAGAAATGGGCAAATAGAAAATCATATAAGCACTATGAAGATGTCAACTCCTCCCATCCTTGTTTCCTGTGGGTTTCCCTTTCCCTGCCAACAGCTTGTGCAACATTCAAGTCTTCTCTCCATCATAAATTCAAGGCTCATTTGGACTTTGACTTCGTTGGTTGTTGCTTTTTTTTTTTTCATTTTGACTTTGCCATGTTTTGTCCCTCCTTGTAGACCTGCCTGCTTGATTTGTATTTGAAAGTATACCCCAGTAGTTCATTTGTAGTCACAGAGCTAGGCATAGACTTGTAGGACAAATTCTGATAGTGTGATCTTCTCTTTAAAAGCCAAAATACAAATTTTATGACGCTTAAGCCTTTTCTATACCCGGAAGCAAAAGTCACAACTGCTGTGTAAATGTGAACCTGTGGCTTCCTACGGCAGTGCATTGCTTACCAGCTAACTTGTTGACCATTTTCACTGGGTTTTTATTTCTGACCACTTATTCCAGTTTCAACACCCACCACCATTTTAAGGCATCAACTCTGCACCATATTTGCATACTCTGACGCTCCATTCTACTTGTTTGCTTTAGTGCTCCACTGTATGCGTGAAAAGGATGTGTTCAAAGGAAGACACTGGTTATAAAGCACATTTTGCAAATAATAAAATCAGTGCCACTATCCTCTTAAAATGTGCTTGTATTCTACCACAGGCCTTCGTGTTTGCTATTCTGTATTACAGAAGTTGTTCCCATGACAGTCGTGTTGCTGGTTCCTAGCACTAGTGAATGCTGCCTCACCTCATCTCCGTTTCAGTGACCAAGGGCAGAATTCATTGTGGCCTTATCTCTGTTTAAAACTGTTTACTGGCATTTACTTGCAAATCTGTTTACCTTTGTATGTGCTATAAAATTTTGTTTTATTGTGTTGTGGCAGGAATCATTTCACAGTGTTTTTGTTAGAAGGACATAAGTATCTTACGTATGGCTTAGTTCAAGAGCCACAGATTTTTATCACTAATTAGACTGAGAATTAAGCAAGATACATATATCAGATTTAGAGGGTATTCAAGAAACCGTGATATACACACAGCAGGCAAATCATGCAAGCCTTTTAACCTTCAAAGACTATTTAAAATAGCTTTTCAGAACTTGACACGTGCTTTTATACTCATTATTTTAAATTTTTTACATATAAATGCAATACTTTTTATATTCAGTTTCTTTATGTGCAGTAATTTTGCCCAGTAGATATAATATCCCTTGACTTGTAAAGATTTAGTGTAATTTCTGCTGTTCTACACACTACAGCCAAGTGGATGAAAAAAGAGCCTATTAAGTTCTGCTTACAAGACCATTTTAAACCCCATTTTCCCGTTGGGCTTGTGGCTCTGTTGTTGCCAGTAGTTACTCTGTAGTACAGAAATGGTCTTCCAGGTCCTTACTGTTGTTGATACGTCCAGTTGTTCAGATGTATTATCTTCCTGAACTTTTTTCTGTGGGGTGATATTGTTACATATATTGGCCTTGTGAGCTGTTAATCAATTTTCATGATATTAACAATATCTCAAGATTTTGATAAAAATACTTATAGAATGTTTCAGTATGAAACTCTTATAACTGTTCAAGTCTAGCTGTTAAGTCTGCTGTTAATTCTGTATACATAGAAATTGAGTCTGTGTTCAGAACGTTGTTAATAGTTTCAACTTTAGGAAGAAAAAGCAAGTGAGTGCTCTAATTTAGCTATGCCTTTTCTTGTTTTCTGTTGTTTGGAACTGCATTTCAGAATTCAACACTAGCATAGTCTTTAATAATCTGCTGCTGATGTTTTTCCTAATTATTTGCCCCGAGGGCATCCCACAACTGTGTTAATAATGGTATTCTGTACTTCTTTTCATTGCACAGACTTAGTAAAACAGAATGGTTACCTGAAAAGACATGAACCCGTGACACGAATTACTGAATTCCCAATATACAAAATATTAATGCTAAGTGAAACAAATTATCTATTTGAAGTAAGCTACCCAGTAGATTAAATGACTCCATAGAGGTGTCCATCTTGAAACTAAGATGCTTTTCAATTATTAACCATATTATTTACCTTCTCTCAAAAGCAGCTGTGTTTATGAGTACTGAACAAATGTGTATACTTACCTGTGCCAGACTTTTGACTTTGTTTTCAAGCACTGTACTGTGGGATTGAGTGGCAGCTTTGTTAGAAAAAGAAGTATATTAGGGTTTCTACTTAACCCTTTTAGGACTGAACAATTTCTTCTCTTTAGAAGCTGTAAAATAAATGAGCAGTTCTAACTTCGTAAACATTCTGTTTGTGTTCAGCACTGCATTTGCCCCATCTGGAGGTGCTATGCTAATGGCATTTTTTTAAATCCTGTAGCATGTGTATACATTCAGTCTTAAAAGGGTTATTTTTACAAACTGTGCACCTGTAAAGTTTCTTAGCAATAAAGGTAGAAAAATGAGCAAGTTTTTACTATAATTTTGTAGAATTAATTGCTCAGTTCCATATTTCAGCAAGAAAAACCCTGCAATATGGGCAGTTTTGAGGATTAAATAAAAGTGAGATGTAAACTACATAAAAGTGTTTTTGTCAAGTGTACTCTGTGTGTGTATGTGCATATACTATCGGGTTTCATTTTTTTTTCTACAAGGCTAAAGATAAAATGCTATGTTACTGTTGATGTGACAACCATGATTAAACATCTGTATGATGATACGGAAGTACTTACGATTTGAACAGGTGTTGAAACTTGCAACGTTTTTGTGGATTATTTTCAATGTTAACCAAGGAATATGGTTTTATTTCTTGTTTGGTTGGTTTGGGTTTCTTTTCCCCAAATGAACAGTGAGGTTATCTGTGGAACCAGAACAACAGAAAAGACGACCAGCTCTGGGAATGCAAAGTCATCAGTAGTTGTGAGGCTGTGCACACTGGACTCCACTTAAACGGGATATGGAATGTCCACCCAAAAATCTAAATCGGTTTCATTATTGCTTGTATTATTGCTGAAGTTAGATAAGAAACTGTTTTTTAATAATGTGTAAAAAAAAAAGTTTCACTTTTTTATATAATTTATTAAATAAGAAAAAATGAACTGTGTTTAATTAATTGTTTAACTTTAGCAACTTTATTATTGCAATAGGTATACCTGACTTCTTTTCATCCTATTCTTAGTTGCAGACTGTCTGACATTTCTTTCAGTTGGTTGGCAGTTAGAGCCAGAAGTTTAGCAAATTAGCTTATTTCTTATTTTGACAGAATAGTAGGGCCATGAGGAACAGCTTGAAATTATCTACTCTCAGTTTGTCAAGCTTAAGTGACAGTCACCTGAAAAAGTTTCTGAGATAGGAAGCAGACATAGCAAAGAGAGAATATAGAATAGCAGAAGCTTACCAGTACTGGTTTTGTGTTAAACTGAAACTACTAATTTATCCATAAGACTGTGAAGGGTCCAAAAAGGGCTGTTAAGAAGGGGTGTCAAGAAGCA
The DNA here is from genome assembly GCA_013396755.1 of Sclerurus mexicanus. Classification (NCBI taxonomy): domain Eukaryota; kingdom Metazoa; phylum Chordata; class Aves; order Passeriformes; family Furnariidae; genus Sclerurus; species Sclerurus mexicanus. Next base: position 979,171 of record VWZF01006502.1, on the reverse strand, counting down.
AGAAAAAAAATAAATCATTTGATTTTAAGGAAGGATTATAGATCTCTTTTTACTAAGACACTTAAAATAGAAACTCAACAGTTGTGGAGCTTCTGCTGTTTGAAACAGGGACAGTATGGACAGATTGCATCTCAGAATTATTTTAAAGACTCTCACAGTTGTTTTCTGGAATTATAAGTTGATTCTTCTGGAACAACAGAAATTAGATCTGAGGTTTTGGCAAAGAGAACAGTCTCTTGCTGAACTTAAACATTGATATTGGAATAAACTGCATTGGATGGCACTGGTCTTAGACAAAGAACTACAGATACAAAAAAATCTCTTCATCTAAACCCTGGCAATTAACTACATGGATAGTCTCAATAATAAATCCTATTAAGACCCAGAGTAGAAGATTAAAAGGAGAATGGTGTGAAATAACTGGGCTGAAAGGAAAGGATTCATTTGGTGTTTACATGTAATACATGCCACTACAGAACTGGGTGAAGTAGTTTACTTTTCACAGTGCCCTGTTTAGATTGGAGTTGCTGCTTCTGAGCAGCATAGAAAAAACTATGTGCTCAATTAGTGTCTCTGTAAAGGTTGTATGTTTCTGATCTCCAGTACCACAAACTTAGTGTAAGGCCAAAAGCATGAGGAGTTTTAGCCCATATTACTTACTTTAAAATACTTTTGTATTGAATATCAACATTAATTATATATGCTGAAGAGAAAGAAGTTGAGGAAGTCTTGATTCTGTGTAGAAACAAACTTGCTAATTGCTGTCTGAGAAAGATCTGATCAAGTCCCTTGAATTTAACATCTTTCAGGTTCTGCATCTCCTTCAAGTGTGGAAAAGGATGGTTCGAAGTTTGATGTTGTCTTTTCTGTGTGCTATTGCCTTTGTATTCTAGTCTCAGTTCTCTTGCTTTTCATGTGTACTTTTCCAGTTCCTTAATTAGTTTGCAGTTTTTCTCAGAATGTGTAAATTTGGCTGCATAATTTAGGAGAGGAGTTAGGGTTAAGTAAGGTGAACTGTAACTTTTGAGACTACATGCTGCCATTGGTGCTGTTGTGCCATGGGGTGGGGAGGAAGAAATGTTAGTTGATTGTTTTTAAGCTGCTTGTAGCTACATGGAATGGACGATTCTACAGACCTGGCCTTAATGATCTACAGGCCTCTGTTTGAGCATGGCACATGTAATTTAGAATAATATAAAGTTGCCTGTGAATTTTTGTCTGAATTTAAAAACCCTTCGCTTATTATTTTAATTATATTTGCTGTTATGTTGCCCCCTCATCTATATTCATTGAAACCTTCAGTCTTCTCTTTTCTTATATTTGCTCATTTGTTCACTGGGAGATTTGTCTGTTTCCACCTCTGAATCCCCATGGGTGTCTTCACAGGCAAGATGGGGCCCTCCCTCCATCTCATCTCGCTACTTTAGCTTGTCCTGAGTGACTTGACTTTGAGGCCTTTGACATACAAGTAACTAGTAGCAACTGCATTGGTTTGTTCATTGCTATACCAATGCATTATTACATAAACTGCTGTGCATTGCCTGTCTGTTACAGAAGGAAGGATTTTGTTACAGTAGCTGCAGCCTTGCAGACCATATCATCAGAATCCTTCTAAGAGCTGCATAGTTCTGTTGGAATAATAACTTCAACAACTGTATAAAAGATAGAAGCACAGATCTGTACATACTGTGCTTTCTGTCTTGAAATTGTCTGTTTTAATAGCCAACTGGTCACATAGAATTAGTTCTTAAAATCTTCAAGTGAATTTAATTCTAGTTTGAGCACAGTGACTTTTCTTTGAATGAGACAGTTTGTTCTAGTGGTTCATGCTGAGATCCACATTGGTGTGTTCATTGCACATGGCAAACGTGGCAGCAGTGCCTTCAGACTTGGCCTCTGTCCAAGACAGCTTTGCATGATACTCCTGCATGTGCAGTGGACTTGCAGAGTTGAGTTTAGTGCTAACTGCAAATACTTCTTTACCTGCATAAGCAAGTCTTGTGCAGCACTACAGAGATATCCACACATACAAAACAAAACCAAAGACACAAATGGTTGCTTTGTATCTTGTGAGCTTCTGTTGTTCCCTTTCATCCCCACTAATCTATTACTATAATGTCTTAAATTATGTCCTTTTCCTATTCATGCACTTTTTTCTCTGTTTTCTTTTTGTTTGTTCTCTGTTAGTATACTTCAAATTCTGTTTCAGTTCTCTCACTGCCAACAATGCTACTTTGTGAAAATTGGGAAAGGGCAGTAGGGGATTCATGGTGATTGAATTTACTGCCTCAAAAAGCATAGTTGGACATTCCCTCCAAATGTGAGAGATTCAGCAACATTATTAGATTTTAACATGAAAGAAATCACTTGGTTAGGAAGTGGTATATCTGAGTTTTTTAATGTACTCATATCTTGGTCTTAATGGTATTTCTATGCCTTTGAAAGCACGAATTTTAAATTTCTCACATTGTTTAACATGATTCTGTGAAATTCCTTGTTTGCAAGATTGAGAAAACGAGCACCTCAGCATACAGACAAGGCAGCTGCAGATTGGAGTCTTGATGTCAATGCAGTTTCTAACACAGCATCTGCTTTTGAGGAAAGAGTGGTCCTTTTGCTCTTTTATCCCGTTCAGCTTTTATTGGAGTTGCAGCCTGAGCTCTAAGTGATTTCAAGTGTTGTGCTTAGCTATACTTGCTAAGGTGGCACAGTCTGGCAGTCTGCAGGAATACAAAGCAGAATGCCATCCAAAACCATTAAGAAAGGTGTTGAGTCTTGTATTGGCCAAGTAGGCAACTAACACAACATTCTTGTTAAAGGAGGGGTTTGGTTTATTGGTTTATTTTTGTTCCAAATGAAAACGTCTCGTGGCAGTGCTGTGCAGGTTATTGATCAGTTACTGCAAATTTCAGAGGAGAGTTCTAAGCAAATTCTTTCTGAAGGGCCTGATGTGGATTAATCTTTGTGTGGGCTTGCATATCTGTTTTGACAATCCTTGTGCTGCTCCACACCGCTTTTCACAGCATGCCAAGGCTTACGGAGCCATCTGGGTTTTGAGCTCTGCTTGATGTGATGACTGATGTTTATGTCATCTTCCCAGTTTCACACATTCAGAAAGCTTTGGACTTCTAAATAAATTTTTGGTAATCAGCTTTACCTTGGAGATTTAATAGACATGCCAACCAAATCAAACTTTGGTCTGAAAAAATGGTTTATTCTTCATTTAATTTAGAAATAATGTTGATAGGGAAAATTCCTTATTTTGGGAGGATAAATGCAATTGGTGAGTGCTTAGGCTTTTAAATACAACTGCACTTTCGACCAAGAGGTTCATTTTTCAAGTCAATGACAATTCTGTGCTATTATTCAAAGAAAAAAGAAAGATTTTATTGTTGTTTTGTATTTCTGCCTTCAGATACCTTAGCTCTTGAGCTCTCATGACCCAAGTGTGTTTCATCCTAAAACTTATGATCTAAGTGTCTGTATATCTGAACATCATCACCTTGAAGTGATACATTTTTATAAAATTCTCCCTTTGCACAATTTTACTGGCAGCTTATAGGTAAATCTGTAGAAAATAAATATTGGCTACCAATATAAATGTGCAAAGAAAATCCATCTCCTCTCAATGGATGTTAGGATGGTGAAACACTAAACTAGGCTTGATACCTACAGGGAATTGTCTTTGCAGCAAGGACAAAATTTAAATATGTCATGCAGTCATAGCTTTTAACAATTACATGTAGATCTCTGTTTGCAGCCTGTTATTTGAGCCACCTTGAGGGATACAGTTATGAAATACAGTTGAGCTTTGCCATTCATCTGCTGGGCTCTGAAAAACCTTTATTAACCAGTTGCATATTATATTAAAATCTAACTTCTTTCACTACTTTCATTCCTGATTTAACAAGTATGTTCTTTGCAGCTGGTCATATTAAAGTGAACACTAACAATGTCGATATTTATCTTGTTTTTCAATTAATTCAGTATTTATATGCCTGTGAAAACTTTCCAATCATATAGTCTCTATATATGTTGTACAGGACAAGAGGATATGCCGTTTGTTAAAAAATCATACATGAAACCCCTCTCTTGAGTGCTAGATACTGCCTTGATGGCCAGAATTTATGAATCATTTTGTTCTAAAACCTAGTGATGAAAAATGGAAAAAATTAAATAACAGATGAATGATAACTACAATTCAGTAAGCTGCTGGACTCTACCAGAACTGATATAAAAACTTGTTCTCTAGCGACTCATTACTTGTCGTTGGTAAGTGGTCAAGAACTCAGATAAAATATGAAATCATATACAAGGTTTCTACTAGAAAAGCTCAGGCACGTATGCCATCCAAGTTGAAGCCATCTTGGATTTACCTAATCTTTACCAATTTGATGTATTTTGCCAGGGAGAAAGTTTTTAAAAAGGGCAAAGAAAAAAGTGTGGTCAAAGTAATTTGGATGCAAAGTTGGGATGCGAGTAGCAATCTTGCATCTCACTGAAATAATAATTTTTCTGGAGATTTATAATATATTTTCCTTGTTTTTCCAATAAAGAATAATTCATAGGCATTGATAAAACCCCAGACCAAGGAGGCTCTAAAGTCTGTCATCTAACCATTTAGTGAGTCCGTGTTGCCTGGAATGGAGTAAAGAGGTTTAAATCCTTTTTCGGAAGCAGGAAGAACTGAAACCTGATTCTCTCTCATCTTAAATCAGAATTTCTCTCTTGGTTAATAAGAGCTTTCTTCCTGCCCAAAAAAAAAAAAAAAAATTAACTCTGACTGGTTATCTCCATCCACAATTTTTCTGTTATATACTTTAATAGGAAAGCTCCTGACAAACTCTCACTTCACTTAACTTCCCAGCTCAAGTTGAATTGCAAAGTTCTTCAAGGAGTGAATTATATTCCTGAGATGGAGAAGTATGAATGGTTTGATGTGCACAAATGAAAAGTCGTGTTAACTGAGGATGCTGAAGAATCATCCTCTTTAGTACTTTCAGGCCCTTGATAAGGATCTGGATGTGACAGACCTTGGGAAAAAATGCAGGGACTGAGAGTGGATTTGTGTATAAAGGACACCGGTGGCTACTGGCTTTCAACCTGCAGCTGCTGCCCAGAAAACCCCTGCCCTGGCAGTTGTTGGATGAGGAATATGCCAATAATGTGCTGGGTTTCTACTTGCTAAGCCACCTAAATAAGTCAGCCTGGTAATCAGCTGAGCTTCAAATGGAGAGAGATGCAGCAATCTCAGAGGCAGAGCTGAGAGTTCATTAGGAAGGTGAACGAAGAACTGCTCTCTTGTAAATGATGCAAACCCTCCGGCACCTTAGTACAGCACTGGAAGTGTTCTGCCTGCCCTAAATAACATGAAAAATAATAAATGAAGCCTGCACTTTCACTGAGACAATGGACTCCCAACTTCCATGGCCTCCCAAGCCCCAGCCTCACACCACCCTCCGTAGAGGGGTGTTTGGGGTCAGAATTAAAAGTCCCGATGGAGCCACCCAGAGCAGGGTTCTGGGCAGATGGACAGACATGAAAACAAACATACAATTTCCTCTTGAATACCCAGAGAAAATAAGTTGTGCTTTACGAAAGGAGTAGTTTACATCTGCAACAGAATCTGTAAACATAAGCCTAAAATTGTTTGCAGGAGCCGCTGTTTGGCAACAAACAAGATTAGAGGGGACTGACCCAAAGTGGGTTTGAAGCAGAACTAGCCAATGAATTGTGTGAGGTTTCTGGGTCATCAGTAGCACCTCAGGTCTTCTGCATCTTTATTTGCACCATTTCTCTCAAGATCTGTTTCCTTTCTGTTTCAGGTGTAAACTACCTCATTGACTCACCCAGACCAAAGGACATTAAATGTCTTCCCTTTAAACTAATTTCCTCTCCAATACAGACACAATCTATGTGCTCACTCAGTGGCCTGAAGATGCTGCTCCTGCTTCACCAGGTGCCAAAAACTTTAACCTACTCTTGGCTTGCTGCCCAAACCTCCACCCTCCTTAACAATGCTGGTGTATGTGCTGTCACTCCTTAAAATGTGTTGCAGAGTGAAATCTAGAAAACACTTCTGTGTCTCCCCTTAGTTTCAGCCCCCCTGGTCGGCCACTCCATAACAGGTAATTAGTTGTCACATCTCACTTCAGCCCACGGAAAGAGCTGAAGGGCCCAAATGCAAGAAACCAAAATGTGCAAGTTGGTCCAACAATTTTGAAGGCAATTTGTCAGCACAGACATGAAAATCCTGAAATATTAATAAAATTAACTTTCAAATTTGATGAAGCCAAACACAATGCACCAGGAGAAGCAATCATATATTACTTTAGTTTCCTGGATACAAAAAAAAAATAGTAGTTTTGTTGGTGACCTGTGAGATACTCCCCAAGGAAAAGGGCATTTGCCAGAATCAGACATCAGTCATAGGACATGAAAGAGGAAAATTCATATTAAAGCTATGAAACAAAGTAAAGGGGACTCAAGCCAGATGTGAAATTTTGCAGTATGAAAAAAGTGGATGTAAAGTCACTTGATTGTGTATCTACAAAGCAGGTGTTTCCAAGTGTCCCTCCTTCAAAAGCCCTCCCGCCTGCTATCTACGATAGCTGATCACACAGGTGGGGAGAGTCTCACACTCAGCAAAGTACTCAAAAGCACTTGCACAAATATGTTCCTCCAGAGAGGACCAAGGACAAATGTAAGTAAATAACAATTCTTGGCGCGGGAGCAGAGCCTGAAGTTGCCCAGATGGCTACGTTTGAGCCCACAGGCGCATGGAAATAATATCAAAGTTCTTCAGTTTGTTTTATATAGTAGTAGATTAGAAAATATTATTCAAACTAAATTTGGAGGAAGTGCAGACGCAACATGAATCAGTTATAAAATTGCATTTTGCTAAGTTTATATTAATTTAGAAACATGTTGCTCTTGGTAGAGTTAGGAGAATAATTGAACCCACGAGGCATTGTAGCCCAAGCAGACACACAGGTTTGAAAATTATTATCTAGCGAAGCGAACTGGCAGCACGGAGATGCAGAGCAGACTGCTGCTGTCAGTCGTCAGAGTGAGGACACAGCAGCTCTGTGGTGGAAAAGAGCTTTAGAAAAGTGAGCTGGAGGTGGGGCAGGAGAGGCAATACCTGTGTACCTATAGCAGAGAATACTTTTTAACTTCATTTACAGGGTGCTAGTGGAGAGTAGTCTGTTTCAGTTACTGGTAAGTATGAAACGCAAATACCAGGTTAGGGAGGGGGTTGGTAGTGGGAGTTTTTTTGTTTGTTTTTTAAATAATCCATTGCTTCATTAGGTAGCTCTCTTTCTACTCACTTGACTGCAACTGGTTTTTATAGTTTCTGAAACCTCTGTCACTTCCAACTCTGTCTGACGGAACGCCTGGTCCCCGTAGGCTGCCTCCCACCGTGCCAGCACTATCAGCGGTGGGGTCTGTGCTGGCTGGTGGGCAGGAGGTGGAGGTGCAGCTCTCAGCAGGTCCCATGGCTGTGCAGTGTTCTGGGTATCAGGCTTTGGGACAGAGGAACACAGGTTATGTTTTCTCAGCCCATCAGCCAGACTAGAACATGGTGTTACCGTGGCAGTGTAGTTTGAACTCCTCACGTGAGAGGTGCCCAGCTCCTGCAGGTGTAATGCAGCATGCTCTGCTGCCTGCAGGGCTGTGCATGCTGCAGGTTCTCCAGGCCCTGAGAGCTCTTCTCCATCTGGCTCCTCTGCTTGGGGCACACTGCAGGGACCCCCAGCTCTGCTGCCAGAATCCCTTCAGCAGCAAAACCCCACACAAAGCCTGTAGAAAAGAAATTAATTCCAGAGGACTTGTTTTCAAATCTTCACTTTCCACCTTGCTTAAAATGAGTGCTTTTCTACCCAAAATGAAATTTGATTTTTTCCTTCCATCTTGCTGCCTGCAGAAACTTTTCTCTGCCCCTTCCCCACTATGTGCCTCCTTCCCACACAGGGCACATCTGTCTTTCCTTTTACTCTAAAGAGGAACAAGAGGACAATCCAATCTTAAAAAGCATTTGCAATGATTTTCTCTCCACAGACCAAAATCACGTTGCCCTTTTCTCCTCACTATAACTTTCCTCTGCCCTCCACTGACTCTACCAGGCCAAAGTGTTTCCTGTTCTCCTTCCCTTCCATTGCAACCCCAACCTATGTTTGGGCTCTGCAGAACCATGTTTCCAGCTGCAAGTGCAGCAGATTCAGCTTCAATCCCCATCCTCCTAAATATTCACTCTTCTACCACGCTTACTAACCTCTTACAGATCCCACAAAAGCAGTATTGCATTACGCTGTTCACCTGCAGCTTGTTCGCTCTTCCTTTCCCTCTCCACACAGCCTCTGCTATCAGAGGCTTCTCAGTCTTGGCTTCACTGTGTAGCAAAGAAAGTCTGTCCTGGTTTTAATAAATATTTGACAAATCAGTGCAGTAGAGGAGTCATGGTGGATGCTAATAAACATTTGATGTCTTGTGGAAAACCCTGCCTATCAACAAAGGTTGAATTCTTTGAATTTTCCCCAGCTTTTACCTTTCCCTGCTTGGAAAAAGGGAGGAAATAAATGCAAAGGGGAAAAAAAAAAAAAAGGCTTGAAAAATACCAGGGAGCACAGAGCTATGCCTGACAGGTTCTCCTGGACTGTATTGTTTTGCTTCAGTCAGTTGACAGTATTTAAACAGATTTCCTATTTAATAAACACAAGGGCCCTGAGATATGTTTTCTGGATCCTTCTCCTAGATCTGCAATCTCAGTGAAGTAAGGATTTTGATATTACCAGAACTTTCTTCTTCTTAAAATTGCACTGTGAGAACCCACCTGTCTTATAGCCAAAAATTTGCTTTAGTCACTGCTGATTTTCGTGTAACTCACATAAGCACTGACCACATCTAGACAGCAAATAAAAAGCTCTCTGTATTCAAGATGCAGCAGACTCCTTATCCTAAAATAACCTCTGTCCTTCCCCATCAGGTGGTGTAGAGTTACTTTAAATCAGTCATAGCACCCTGGGAAACTAGAAGGGACATGATGCTGGGTTTTTCAAAGAAGACACAGCTGTGCCCTCTCTGATATGATGAATTAATGTCAGTGCCATAACTGTAGTATTTTTTCTACTACTTGCATGTGGACCGTGGCAGAAACATCCTTTGGGCTGCCAACAGAAAAAGCATCTCCAAAGACAGAGTGTCTTGGATGACACCACTATCCTTACAATAACAGCAAACCAGTCACAGCAACCCTGCCAGATGTATCCATAGAGATGTGGGCTGAGTTTTGAGCCAGTGTCAGATCAAGATGCAGCTCAGGTTGCTCCAAAACTTCCTTCAGTTTAGTTATGAAATCCTGAAGATCTCAAGTGACAGAGGGCCTATAGCAGGTTTGTAGGAGTCAATGCAGAGTTCCAGGATGGCTGGGCAGTTCTCTCTTATGTATTGTCATTTTTTTTAGTGCAGTTGCCCTTGTGTTTTCACCTTTGTGTGTCATTCTTCACTTGGTCATGAATGAGACCTCTTAGCAGTTGCTAAATATTCTCAGAACGAGGCCCTGAGCCAATGTCCATTTAATAATAATAAAAAAAAATGGTCTCTGACAGCAAGCAAAGAGCAGCCCCTCGTCTTTCTTATGGATTTAGGTTCTGTATGTGTGACTTTTTTTTGTGCCTGTTTTCTAACACTGGAATTTGTACGACATTCACAGGAGCTATGCAGCGATTAGTCCATTGTTTTAAATTAAACTTGGTATATAAGTTGCATTTCTTCATTCTATCGGGAAATATTTTTAAAAATGTTAATAACTGTCAAAATAACAGGACATCAATTAACTGGTGTTTACCCCATAGGGGAAGATTCCTGCTTGATGTTTACTACCGGCTGATGCTAATGAACATGTTTTGTTCCTGTCTCACCATACAGTGGAACAAGTGACATCTCACTGCCTCAAAATTAGTGCTTTTTAGACACAACTGGGAGTGGAAGCCAAGAAAACTCTTCATGGCATAGTTATCTGTGAAGATGCAGACAAATTGCTCCTAGCAGGGATGATTTGCCATTAGGCATGGAAAGCAGGAGCTTTAGAATTCAGGAACATTTCCTTTCCATTTTTTTTTTATTTGGGAGGTGCCCAAGGCATCCTAACAAGCATTGCAGAAGGAAAAAATAAAAAGGTAATGCTAGAAATGGGTCTTTTTATACATCACGTAGACAGAAATTCTGGCATGTTAAAGGCATACATTACTATGCTGGATATAACCCATGAGAGAAGAGCCAGGGATGACCTGTGAATAAAAAGCTGAAGCTGTTTAAACCAACCAACCAACCAAAAAAACCCCAAAAACAACCAACAAAACAAAACAAAAAAACAAACAAAAACCCCACCTCCAAAAAACACCCAGAAGTCTCAACTTTCATTTTATACTCTCTAATACTCTGATACTGTAATGACTACAGCCTCTGCTTTCACATAATCCTTACTCAAAGTCAATAAGTTTTATCTTTCTTCACTTTCCTTCTGAGGACAGGCACCTTTGGCCACTAGAAACCCTCTGTTCAGCTCAACATCCATTCAGTTTAGACTGAGCAAAAGAAAAGAGGCATGTTTACCAAAGTCCTGAGAAATGAAAGAAGTACAGTCCTTGAATCTGAAAACATTTTGTGAGTTTTCATTTGTACAAAAAAGCATCAGCTGTAGAAAAATTGGTATCTGAGGAAATAAAAATGAGTAACTGTTCAAATCCTCTTAGCACCTAACTGAACACTTCCAAGATTAATGCTTCATGAGGAAAAGAACATTTTATGAACTGCATTCACCATTGTAATTGTAAGGTTGCAAGGTGGTTTGACTGCAGTCAGCAAATGCCTCCCACATTCTGGTCTGCACAGAGTATGAGTTTATCTGACCACTGATTAGCTTTGATGATCAGGGTTATACCATGTGCTAACATGACCGTTCATCCAGATTTTCCTGGCAGCCTCTACCTGTGAGGTCCCACAAAAGGCAGCTGTCTCCAGCTCTGCCTTCTGCCCTAGCATGGCTGTGCAAGTGCTCTGAGCAAGTGCCTGCTTTTAAGGGAAATCCTGCTAAATGCTGTTAGAAAAGGGGTGTGTGTGTGGGGGGTTTATTTGCTATGGTTTGGCTGCAATATTTCTGTATTGTGTTGTATTATATTATTTCAGGATTGACTGATCCTGAAATAATGTATTCCAAACAGAGAAGCGTCGTGATGAGCCGTGATGTGGGCACAGGGTGGGTAGAATCCCTGGGCTTGGAGGCAGGAGGAGCAGGAGGGGATGGAGGAGCAGGTGAGACCCTGGACAGCCTCACCACCTTGCCAAGAAGGGCTTGGCAGCATTGGAAAGGAGGCCACGGATTGTGTAAGGGGGTGTAAACCTTTAGTGGCTGTAGTTCCAAGTCCACACGCAGCTTATCTTTAAGAGCACTGGTATTTTGACTTGGCACGACTGAAATATTTTTGACCCCTCACCAAGTCCTGTGTTTAGCAGTATTTTAAGACATCAGTCTTAAAGCATGCCCTAATAATAGCGGTTGTAAGTAATAGTGACAGAAGTAGCAGAGGAGGAATTGGATGCTATTTAATGCTATGCTTTTATTTTCTGAACTAGTATATACGGCCTGTCCAAGCGTGCCAGGAGCTGGGGCTCAAGAGATGACGTGTGAACTCAGACGTCGGGTCGTACAGAGCGAGTGCAGAACTGCTGTGTTGTGGGCAGGATATATTGCTTGGAGCAATGTGTTTCAGGAGTCCGTCAGCCAGAGAAGATAGGGGGGAAATGAAGATGAGAGTGCTTTCTGGGAAAGTAAATCTCGGAAGGAAAATAAACCTGTCAAAGAGGAAAAATCATCTAGCAATTGTTGGTGTGAGGAAAGTAACCCAGAGACTGGGAAGCATACAGGAGAAAAAACAGGTGGTGTCATGCAGCTGAAAGAGATAAGACAAAGGGAGGAAAAAGAAAGCAGGAATGGGGAGAAAGGGAAAGAAGATAAAGATTTCGGAGATTTATGGGCATTGTACACCTGAAATTTATTGATTTGCCATTTGTCTGCTACATCTCAGAAACAGTTTGCTTTTAGGGACTGCTTGTTGTAGAAGTAAACTTTTATGACATAGGATTTCCCCCCACAATCCCTGTAAACTACTGTTAAAATACGGAGGTTTCTTGAATTCATTTTATTTTGATATGTTTATTCCACCCACATTTATTGCTGAAGATACATTTTCACTGACAACAGAATCTGAGTTAAAGGTGCTGGGAGGAGGCCATGCCTCTTTAGCAACGTAAGGGCAGCATTTGGACCCAGGAATGACTTCTGCAATGCACAGATCAGGGAAAATGATATTAAGATGCAGAAAGGCAGAAATTTCCTGTGCTAGGAGACCAGGGCAGAAGAAGACAAAATGACTGGATTGCAATATTGCATTTTAAAAACTTATTCCCAGTTCTTGCTGGAATTTGGTTTATGGCTTTGTGAGATTGCTCAAAAGAGTTATTGTGTTGGTTTAAAAGTTGCATAAGGGGCAATGGAGGGGAAGAGTGACTCACACACAGACAGGCCTTGGACAAAAGGAAACATGTCCGTTCTGGCACATTTAATCCCTTCTCTAATTGTCTCCCAACTACCACTCCATCAGGATCTTCTCCTGTCTCCCTCATTTCATCACCTCCAAATTGTGCTCCCTGATAGTTAGGAGTGGGGAATCAATCAGAAACTCTGCTCCTTTCACCCGCAGGTACTGGAGGCCACAGGGGGCTGAGATCTGATGAAGGCATTGTTGAAAATAGCTTTTGCCTTTCAGCTGAAACCACTATCCTTGGACTACATCAGTGGGAGAAGATGAATGGTGCACGTCCTGTTACGTCACTCTAAAGGTACTGGAGAAACTGCACTTGTAAAAAGGAATCTGCTTTCAAAAGTGCAGAGAGCTGTGCAGGGGTTTGTCTTGCTATACAGCACATAGCCAGTAAAAGTCACAGCCAGTATATTATTAAAATGTGAGGGGTTTTTGACTTAAATAATTTTTAAACTATGACCTATAATAGATCCAGGCTTTCAGATGGTATAAAATACTTTACAAATATGTTTTCTGCTAACACTGTTCCACATATATCCCAAATCAGGTAAGTTTGTTCATTCAGTTTCAACACACAGGACAGGTTTGTAGAGGGTCTCAACTTGCATCCTTTAGTGAAGTAAAATTTTCATTTCATTGTTAGGAATTAAATCCCATCATTTAATTCGTTGGATATTTGCAAGAGGTCAGATTGATGTCAGTAGTCTCAGCGCCGCTCCAGGAACAGTTCTACTTTATTAACGTGGCAGGCAAAACATTGTTTCTATGGATTGTGCATAAATAGTGTTGAGAATTTTTTTTTTTTAATTTCCTGTCTGCGGACAGGCTGAATGCAAAAAACTAATAGCCAAAGTTGTATGCTAAGTTGTAAGGATAAACCATTTCAGGCAATAAGTGAGTGCAGAACATGGGTCTGGGAGGCTGGAAGTCACAGTATATTTCTAATTTAAAATCATTCTGTAAAGAGATCAGATTTTCCTGATTAAAAACCTTGAGAGGGGCTATATTTAATATCCACATCTACATTCCATGCTGTGCTCCAATCTAATCTCTGTCTAATAACAAGGTTTTTTAATGATATTGATTCAGCTAGACAATAGAAACATCTCCAACAGGATATTTTCACAAAACAAAATAAGTGATATAACTTCTCCATCTGAGTTCCACAGAGCAAAGAACATGACCTGAACACCCACATTCACCTGCAGGCTGCATAGGAAAGAGACTGGATTCCTTGCTCAATAAAGCACAAATAATTACATCCTTCAAAGTTGGGTTATTTCTATGTTGAGTCTGTTTACAAGTATGTGTAGGTTGGAGAAAACAGTTGCTCCAAAGTTTAGAAAACCTGTCTCCTGATAAAGTCTTCCAGGCTTTGCTCATTGTATCTGCCCTTTCTGCCCTTCTGCACCCAATGGCTTCTATTTCCATGTGGGCAGTGCTGCCCCTGCAGTGACTGTGAAGGTGCTTGTGAAAGGTGTGAGTGCCGCAGGCACCGACCTGTGCCTGTAGTCCTGCATCTTGTGTAAAACTCCTCTTTGCCTCGTCCCAAGCATTGATCCCTGCGCTTCCCAGTGGTGTGACAATTTCTATGTGAGCCTTTGGGGCTCATCTAAGACCCTGTCACTTGTATGTGTGAGTGGTTACGGCTCCACAGAAGAAAGCCACTTCTCTGTGCTTGTTGTATGGCATTTATTTAAATAAAAAATACATTAATTATAATAACTTATGTTATTGCCTGAGTGAAGAATGCATTCCATCCACAAAGTCACCAATATTTATTTTAATTTTATTTTCATTTTATTAGAAAAAAAGAAATTATTTTACTTAAAAGCATTATTTTCACATGGACAAGCCCATTTTCCCCACCCCAGAATTCCTGTAAGTGAGCATGACACCAAAATTATCTCAACATGTATTAGCTCAGCTAAAATAATGTGAAAATATACTACAAATAGAAAGATTTTTGATTATGATGCATAGCTAGTGAAGTGAAGACTGCCATACATTTTTTCATGTTTGAGGATTAGCATCTTGGAAATTTTAATAGATACTCAGAACTGCAGCCAAAAACTGAGCAAAACTGTTGATGGAAATTTTTTACAGTGGAATTTATGGCAAATAGAGCATCTTCTAAGGCTTTTTATAAAGTCTTTTATCTTCATAGCCCTCTTCTTCCTTTGTACTTTTGAAGGGAAAGTGATCTAACGCCCAGACAGTGATAGCATCCATTTCCCATAAAACTCTCACTGTGTTTGCTGTCAACATAAGTGTTTCACTAACTCAGAACTCAATCATGTTCAGCTGATGCCACAGTCACTCTCCAACACCAGACCAGAGGCCACTTGTTGCCTCCTCTGACCCGGCTCAGGGGGGTGCAGATGCAGTCATGTGCGTGTAAGAACATTTGGAGAGTGAAGCCCCTGTCGTCTTCCCCTCCTCTTCATCACCAGCCTCTCCCCGTATTGCAGGGGGCTTTTGCTTTGCACAGCAGGTGAAAGTGGCTAGAAAGGCCATGCGGAAGCGCTTGTTCATAAAGCAGTATATGATGGGGTTCACGCAGGCAGAAGTGTAGGACAACAAGTGGATGAAGGAGATAGGAGCCCCTGAGAGACGCTGGTCTGCCGAAGTGGTGTCGAACGCGCGCCAGGCATTGACACTGAAGATGGGAGTCCAACAAATAAAAAACAAAACCACTATCACCATCAACATACGGATGACGAGTTTCTTGGCCATTAAGTTGGCGGAAGAGCTGTTGCTTCTCACCCTCTCTATTTTGCTGTGGCTCATAGCAGAGAGCTGTTGCAATGGCATTTTCCTTTTTCTTTTGGTTTTGTTGAGGTAGCATCCATCTCCATCCTCGTATTTGGCACTGCAGGTGCTTATTTTTCTTTCTGTACATATAAATGAATGTTTAAATAGTTGGCAAAATATCTCTGAACAATGATTCAAAATCAAAAATGAAGAATGCAATCTAAGTCTCAATAAATAACATAATCATAGCTGAACAACTACTGCAAAGAAAGCACTGGCCTACTTCTGAGTCAATCCTTCTCAGCTGCTCTGCATCCACTGACTCCCAGTATTCTCACATCTTATCTCTATACAAACTGATGCAAAAGGTATTAGAACATTGTTGAGTCCAGTATTGATGGAAGACAGTTTTCAAGATTATATGCTTCTATTTTAATTTGATAATTTTAATTTTGGCATTTGTTGACAGAAATAGTCCCCATCCACAGCCAGAAAAAAAAAAATCTTGTTATTTCTATAACAAACAAATTAGAAATTTAATGTATCCTGCCCCAAGTCTGTGCAAACAAGCCATAGGAGAGGTTTACTTACTATTGAGTAACAGAATAACTTCAATCAACAAATGCAGTCATGACATAACTGACTATAATGATAATTTTTGCAAATAGAAAGTTTTCCTTTTACTAGCCTCAAGATGACTGCTCCTATCTTCAACCGTAACTTAAAAAAACACCTCAAACCTAAGTGTATTGTTACCTCGTGAAGATTTTCTCTGGCTGGCATCAAATTTTATTCCTCTGTAGAGTTCCAAAGAAATTAGGCCATATGCAATCATCATTATAATTCCAGGAATAAGAAAGAGTGTGAGCAGCAGGAAAATGTACCTAAATAATAAAAAGATGAACAGACCGGGGAACAGCATAAAACCAGAAAAACTCCTTTTTATCCAGCTAAGAACTGGGGGAGGCAGGATTTCAAGATTTCTCCTAAATTATTTTCATGCTAACACAAAGTATCATTTTGACATCTCTGGAAATTCGAAGCTTCCTACCTCTTCTTCTCCTTCCTCCCTCAGAAAAGTACAGCAGATACAAGGCTATGCATGGCTGTAAACCTGCTTCACCCCACTTACACAGGCCCAGAGGGGGTGGGCATTCCCAAAATGACTAAAGGGGGCAGGTCTCTCTGCCCATGAGTAACCAGACCAGCATTGGATGCCCTGTAGCTTTGGACAATGTAAAAACTGCCTCGCAGAAGCCAAATGAGCAGCTGGAGGCCCCGGTACATTAAAAATCCTTTAATGGTTGGACTCAATGATCTTAGAGGTCTTTCCCAACCTAAAAGATTCTATTATTCTACTTCAGCGAGATCTGACTTCCTGAGGGCCATGGCATATGTAGGCAGTCATATACAGGCTTTCATCCCTGGAGCCTGAGGAGGGATCCCAGGGCTGGTAATCCCTTTGCTAAAAGAAGCAGCTTTTACTTGGTTTCACATCTGCTATTCTCCTAGTCAGCTTCTCTGATGTGATTACAGGCTGGGGAGATAATGATGTGTAAATGCATCCTTGAGCCTGTGTCTCTTCTGATCCCTGTGACTTTGGTGCAAACTCAGTAACACACCTGGGAATCCGTAAGGACACCACAGAGAAGAGAAT
Source organism: Sclerurus mexicanus (assembly GCA_013396755.1). Lineage (NCBI taxonomy): Eukaryota > Metazoa > Chordata > Aves > Passeriformes > Furnariidae > Sclerurus > Sclerurus mexicanus. The sequence goes on along the minus strand of VWZF01006502.1, from coordinate 962,158 downwards.
TTTGTCCTGTGTCCTTCCTCCTCCTCTGAAAAATACCTGAGACTATGGAAAGCATTAACACAAAGTTTCTCTGTTTGTGGATGCACCATACAAAAGTGGTGCATACTTCAACCTTTTTCCCAGTTCCAACTGACCTTCAGTATCCAAAAAAAAAGTCTTACGTTTTCTTGGTGCCAGTCAGTGTTTAGTCAGTGTTTAGTTTTATTGGTGCTTGATAGTGCTACTGTTTACTTACTCTGCCTGGATGTGTAGGACTTGGAGCACTGTCTCTCCCCAATTCTCTCTGCCTCTACTCTCCATAAGTAACCTTCAAACAAATTAACAGGCAAGGCGGCACACAGAGGGCGCTTGTGTGTGTGTGTGCATTTCTCAAAGATTAATCAAGGATTTCTCTGAAAATGCTGAAGTTTATGTATAAATGATGAAAGCAGTATTCCTACTTAGCATGACAGATGCTTTCTTTACTGTGGCAGCCAGGGCTTAGCAGACCATAGTGTGAGAATTATTGCCATGCTGGGTATCTTTCCTATGACAAGAGAAAAGTCATGCAAGTGTCAAAATATAAGCAGCTTAAAAATATGTGGGGTTTTTTACTTCTTAAATAAGCATGATAGAGTGTAAAGGTTTGCTGAAGGTTAATACTTGGTTTTCCATAGGCTTAATGCTACCATGAAATCCTGTTTTCCACCAGATAATTATGCATTTACTAACATCCAGTTATGTCTTACCAAGACTGCTGAATGACATCACTTGGCCAAATGAGCCGACACATATTTGCCGTGGTGTTGTTATACTTGGTAAAAGGTACCAGTTTGCTGTAGATTGGGTATGGTGACATGATAGTGAAGGAGACACACCAGGTAGCAGCAATCACTCTCAAGGCATGAGATTTTGTCTGCCAGACCCTGGACTGCAGCGGTTTGCAAATGGCACTGTATCTCTCCAAAGATATGGCAACCAGGTTGAATGTAGATACACTTACAGACACACCTACATATATAAAATAAACAAAAAGGTTATTGTCTTGTTTGAAAAGTTCATGTTATTTTCAAATGGTCTCACTGACTTTCTGTATGCATACAGAAATTTAAAAACATAGCAAACTCTTTATAAGCTAAAATATCGATAAATACCACACGGTTTAAGTCACTGAAGAATGTGTGGGCAATGGGTCTGGGTCTTCAGGCTGCTTCAGACTGATATTCCTGGTCTGCCTTTCTCTAACTCCAAAAGTCCACGAGAAACGATACTCTCTGTCAAACCATGAAATTCTAGTAACAGGGGGAAAAGATACTTTCTCTGCTGCTTTGCAATTAACTCCACTAATTGCAGAGAAATTCAAACAAGCATTTGAAATCAATGTGGTTATGCTGTTAGTTGCTCTTTTAACACAGACGTTTACAGTCCCTTTTCTATTGTTTTAATTTTTTTGAGTGTCCTGCTTGACTGGTAATCTGATTTTCTCATTCAAGAGAATTAAATATGTTACAACTATTTTAATTAGATGCTAATAGAGTTACAAAGAAGGAGCAATGAAGTCATGAAGCAGAATCTTTGTCCTTTGAGTGCCCTTAATTTTTCCTGTTCATATCTCATAAAATATAATGCAATGGTCTGTGTTTCTGTCATTGAGGTGCCCAAGTTTATCACTGCAAGATTTTAAATATTTCTTCCTTACTTTGTCACAGATCTTTCTTTCAGTAAATGAGATTTCATTTAACAGTCTTTGTGAATGTTCCAATGTGGGTCAAACTTTAAAATGCCAATATCTTTACAGTTTGCTTTGCACAAGTCATCTGTAACTCAAAATATGTCTTTCTACATCTTAAAATGAAAAACTGAACATAGCTGATGCAATGGTTGTCAGTGTCTGTTTGTCAGTTGAAGTCTCTGTTACCTGAACCACTAGTGAGAAATATCCACATTCCAGCTCTTAAAAATAAAACAGCTTCATCATGAGTAAGTTCATGTTTGACTCATTTCACTGGATTTTTTTAATAAAGTAATCTATACAGTGAATAAGAGAAAGATGGCAATGCTTCAGTAATGTTTTATGGTATTTATGGCAGCAATTCATTATAATTGTTTAAACATGGCCTTTAGTTTTACTGGTTTTATCTACAAAAAGATGTTGATTTCCCATTCGCACACTTTAGGTGTGTACTTTCACATTACATCAAAGTTCTCAAGGGCACGGGTTGAAAGGGGACCTGAGCTTTCTGCAAGTAACAAAGGGTCTCCCAAAGTGGCAAAAACTTTATGTAATATTCTCCTTTCTTTTTCTTCCTTTTTTCTTTGTCTTTGTGCTCTATTTTTTTTTTCTGTTGAGAAACCAGTAAATACACAAGAAGTATTGGAAGTGAGACAAAAATGAGTTACACACACATACATAACCCAGGCATTTTGAAACTCCTGGCTCCACAGCAAAAAAAAGGAGTACAGCAAGGCGTAAAAGTGATGCTTCTTAGAGTCAGCCTCCAAAACCGGTATCTGTGTTTTGTGGTCTCCTAGCAAGCTCTGATCATACTGGTCTGTTCTCAAAAAGTGCTCGCTCTCACTTCCAGCTCTGCAAATTACCCCTACTTTGGCCTATTTTATTTTTTCCTGTGTCACTGCTACCAAAACTCTGTGGGAAAAATCTGCCCTTAGTGAGTATGTAGAACCCCACGATTTCTGGTGGGTGGTCTGAACACTGCTAACAACTTTGTCAGGGACAGGTAAGCCAATGTATATGCTGGTTCCTCATTAAAGCATGATGATGCAAACATATTTCTCACTCAATCTGATGCAGCAAAACACATCTGTATGTCATTAAAGTTAGGTAGGTGTCTCTGTGTTTTTCTGGATCAGACCGAGGAAACCAGAACCACAAAGGTTTGCACTAGAGAGGTGTTTCTTTGTGATACTGGTAACTTCAGTGGCAGAGGGAAACAATCAGCTTTTTGTAGGTCTTTGAAGACCTTCTCACCTGTCTCATTAGTCAGTTTTCAAAACATGTATAAAATTCCCACACTTACCCATGAAATAAGTGGCAGTTTTGCAAACAGCACTACCAAAAATAAAATCTTTCAGCAGGTTGGGAATGAGGGTGAAAGGCATGCAGAAAAGGCAGAGCATCAGGTCGCTGACTGCTAGTGACAGCAGAAACGTGTTGGTGACTGTTCTCATCCGCTTGTTTCTTATCAGCACTGTTATTACCAGAATGTTCCCCAAAATGCTGAGCAGGAATATCAAGCAATACAGCAGAATTCGAATTATCTGATGCAAATCTGAAAATTGTCACAAGAAAAGATCAGTTATGTAGTACTCAATTCAGATCAGTATTAAATATTTCATCCTTTAATAAAAAAGTAAAAGCCTTTCTGTACTCAATTTTACTAAAGTTTATGTCTTTACACCAACGGAGAATCAGTTAAAGTGCTGAAATTCTTAAACTTATTCTGATGCGCCTGAATTGCTTAGCATTAAGCTACAATACATGCAATACAGTGTACATTTGGAGAGTCAAATACAACTTCTTAAAGCGTGTTCTGCTCACACCACTTAGTGTGCAGCATTCACTCACCACAGGAGTCCCTGCTTTATGCAGAAGTAAGAAATGACACAGCAAACAAAATTATTTTAATACATGGATTTTTTTCAGCCTCAGAGTGCTATGATTTCATATTTAATCACTTTCATACATGGTATGAGATCTGATCACTCCATTGTCATTGAATTGAGTAAAAATCATTTTTCTCCAAATCCAAGCAGAGCTGTTTATATTTTTTGACAAGCAGTGCCACTGTTTTATTTTTCCATTATATCCAAATTTTTTCTTAGTTGAATTTTTAACTTGGAAAACCAGAACACGGAAAATTCTTTGCTGCCTGTTTCTCATCCTAACTTATCAGCAAGCAGTTGATTTTGCACTTCCTCAGAGAAAAAAACCTTGCATAGCTCTTCCTTTCTATAGTGCTTCTACATCCAGATAGAACTAAAATGGTCTGAAAAAAAATCCATTTTTCTATACATACCTTTAGAAGGATATGGTGGGTCATCCACACAGAAGAAAGTGTCATTTTCCAAGATGATATCACACAGAAAAGCAGTAATGTTGGTACCGTTCCCGAGGAAGCCAGCATCAACTATTTCCATTCTTCAGTATCCACAGGTTAGCTGTGATGAAGAAGAGGGTGGGTTTGTAACTATCTGCCCATTCTTTCAGTAAACAAATACATTGCTGAATGAAGTCTTCAGGGGAAATGCAAAAGAGGCAGTTGCGCAAGGAAGCTCTTCTGACTCTCTGACAGGAGCACCCAGCACACAGAGCCCTGTTCAGGCTGAACAAGATTTATTCCAGGGGTGCACAAGGCAGTTTAGAAAAACAAAGCATGTGTGCATATACACACTCACGTGTATGCACATACACACACACATCCCCTCTGGCACTTTTTAGATCCACCCTCTTCTGTTACTGGACTAGTGTTGGGATTATAAACAGGCTAGAGAAAGATTACAGGATTAACCCCTTGCAAGATCACTTCTACTCTCGTCTCTGCAATATTTCTCAGAGGAAGTCTGTTATGCCACAGCCAATAAATGAGAACCAGTGTGTGATGAGGGTGATAAAGCTGTCTCTCAACCACCAACATTTAAAATGGTAAGGGTAGCTGAATAAAAGGGCAGAGAAGAGAAAAATATAGTGAAGATTTTACATGCCTTACATGGAAAGGATTCTTATCTTCATATTTTTCAGAGCAAACTGAAAATAGGAAAGGCTCAGAAAAATAAGAGCAGTTATATTTAGCTCATTTGGTGAAGTCCTAGCTTCAAAGGAAGGTGCTGTACATGCCTGATCCAAACCACAGCAAGTCAATAGAATAACTAACTAATTTCAATGTTCTTGGATCAAACCTTATGAAAGTGTATTAGCGTTGTTAGTTAGTATAAGCAGAAGCCTACACATATCCTCTGTGCAAGGACTTGTATATGACTCGAATACCAACTTGATTAAACTTATCAACTGGGGCACATTAGTTACACACCAGTGTAAATTGCAATGATCTTGATTGGTTAAAAGTTCTGGTTTTTTAATAGATAAACATCATCCTCACTGGTGTTTTCACAAAGTCATGGGCTTTTAACTTCCAGTATACAGCCTGTTTATAGACAGAAATTTAAATTAATATTAGAAATTAATCTGATATAACGTAGAGGGAAACAAATTTCACATTTAAAATCTCTTCTCCTTAAACAGGCAGAGCAATAACAAGTTCTTTATAACAAGTCCTGACCCCTTAAAGCTGTTATACACAGACTGGAATGCCTGGGTTTTATTTCCAGTCTTGCCAGCTTTGCTTTATAGTGTGAATAGTGGTAATAGGTCCGTAGGGGAGTAGATTGTAAAATTACATCTAAAGTTGTAATTTCTCAACCCTTTTACCTCTGGGAGTCCTGGCTGGAGCTGGTCATCAGTGGTCTGTACCACTGCATGGTCCCACCACATGCCTTGCTCTCTGTGGGGTGAGGGCTGGCCAGGGCTGCAGGGGTACTACAATAAAATATAAAGCCAATGCATGTCTCTTGCATTGGTCTCAAATGTATGTGGGACAGTGTGAAGGACCAGCTTTCCCAGAACCGTAGGAGCTCTTCACTGAGCCCCGTCCCCAGGGATGGGCCCACCACAGTGTCAAGACATGTTTCCTTAGCACACGCAAGAAGGATGAGGCCAATGGGTCCACCAGCCGTGGCTGAAGGCTTCAGCAAAAAGGCAACCTGAATGAGGCTGCATTGGATGCAGCTTGCTTTGTGGAGCCTTTTGGCACAGCCAGGTACTGTGCAGACAGCAAACGAGCAGAGAGCACAGCCGTGAGAGGCAGCATGTGCAGCACGGACTTGAAGGGCTGAGAGATGAGTACAAAGCCATGACTGACTCCAGAGGGTCCTAATTTCAACCAAAAGCAAGGGCAGAATGAGTGAGGGAATGATAACTTGTGCAAAGCCCGACAACTATGTATTTACTGTTTAAAACAAACTGGATCATCCTGTTCACATGCTCAGAACTCTAAATCCATAAGGTGCAGCTTTCCTCAATACATTTATGCAGACTGTGTGTCTAGAGATTTTTATTTGTTATTATGGTCCACACCAGTTTTCCTTCTGTGAGTGACAGGCTTACAGACTGGCTCATAATTCCAAGGGTTTAGTTCCCCTGGAGTCCTTTTTAAACATTGTCATCACAAGTACACTATTTTTTTTCGCCTGGCAACAGTATAGCTCTAAACAATAGATTGCACATCATGTTTAATAATTTTACTATTTCCTTTAGAAGTTCTGGATGAATACCATCTGGTCCTGGACTGAGCTGGATTCAGCATCTGCTGGTTAAATTGCCAGAGTAAACGAGTAAGAATTTGCTATGAACTCTTGACTCCCTTCTTGGAGTGGATTTCTGCATGAAACACATCAAGATCAAAGAGTTTTGTTTTTCTAGGCATTTATATTTTGTATAGATTTACTCAAATGTACAGCAAATAGTCCTAATGTTTGGACAGTTCCGAGTTGCCTTTATAATATCATTGCTCCCCACTACTTCTGACTAATTTCATGACTGATCATTCTCCATGCAGATCACTATCATCTCCTTTAGGAGAGTTAAAAAAAAGAGGTGGCTTTAATTAAATGCTTGCTAATCACAGATGTAATTTTATTATTTAAGAGAAACGAAAACCTGAATGTCTGTCCCACTTGAATGTAATCATGCATTACTTGGGATTTTGGAAGTTTTAGGGAAGAACTTCCTTTGAGCTGGCTGCTTTATTAACTAATTTATTAATAAAATTGGCTTTGCTAATTAAGAAATACCTTAATGTGCCTGTGTAGACAGTTTAAACAAAACTATACAAGTTTTTTTCCCCCTTATATTCGAAGGAGGCTTGCTAATCCATGATAACAAAAGAATCTCCCTTTTTTTCTTACAATTTTAGCCTTAATCCTTTTTTTCCCCTGTCAAATACTGAACACACTGGCTTTGCAGCCAAAACAGTTGCTGTGCTCTGTCATTTCCTGCTATGTGTATATATCTTTTCTCATCCAAAATCAAGCCACATCAATTTACAGTTGCCTCATTCTTTTTTTCCCTGAAGAATAAACTGTTCTGTTTTTTCATTAATTTGACAAAGATCTTGACTTAAATTTAAATAGAAATTCCCCTTGTAAAATTATGAATTTGGAAAAGCTTATCTTTCTCGTGTCCAACTTTGGGTTTGTTGCCATGTCTTTTTTTGTCCTGACAAATGAAATAAAATAAAATAATTAGAAAAAACATCTATGAAAATTCATAGTCTACTTCTGCTCTCACTTTCCAGGTTCATGCTGGCATCAGGCCACTGATTCAGTGGAGTTATTCACACAGGCACGAACGACAGGGAGATCAGGATCAGGCCATGCTTTTGGAGAACACACAAAATTCTCAGGAACACATTTATTTTAAGCTTTTTCAAAGTGATGTAAGATTGAGTCCAATCAGTGTCTCACAGTAACTGCAATTAAACAGTTCATATGCCCATCAGAACTCAATAACATAATTTACTTCAGAGCATCTTGTTGTACCACCAGTGATTTCTGAAATACCATTCAACAGCTGTAGATGGGATCAAAGGCAAACAAGGTGCTCTTGCTGCCTCTGCAATGCTTCTCCAGATGTCACATATTAGGTGGCATGTTGCTTAGTAAATACCTGGAAGACTCCACAGATCTTCAGCGATGACATTCCATCTGGACACATCTCAAATTACCTCTTAAATTATTCAGGGGTGACGACTTCTCATTCTTTTGAAGTGCCAATTCAGTGTTTGAATGTTCTGGATGTTTGCAGCACCATCTACCTGACTGACCCGTGAGATGCAATACTGCTGGCCCTCGATGGCTTCATGGGCATCCAGTCAGCCTGCCATACCACCTTCCTCAGATGAGAGGAAATGAGGCCTCCCAGGTGATGGCTGTGACTTCTGTACAATGTTCAAGGCTATCTGATGAGTGGGATGATTAAAGCCAATGGTATGAGGCTCAACAAGACCAAGTGCCGGGTCCTGCACTTTGGCCACAACAAACCCCTGCAGCACTACAGGCTGGGGACAGGGGGCTGGACAGAAGAAAGAGACCTGGGGGTTCTGACTGACAGGAAGCTGAACATGAGCCAGCATGTGCCCAGGTGGCCGAGAAGGCCAGTGGCATCCTGGCCTGTATCAGGAACAGTGGCCAGTAGGACTAGGGAAGTGATTCTTCCCCTACACTCTGCACCTTGAGTGCTGTGTCCAGTTCCGGGCCCCTCAGTTTAGGAGGGATATTGAGGTGCTGCAGCATGTCCAAAGAAGGGCAATGAGGCTGGTGAAGGGACTGGAGCACAAGCCCCATGAGGAGCAGCTGAGGGAGCTCAGGTTGTTTAGCCTGGAGAGGAGGAGGCTCAGAGGAGACTTCATCACTCTGTACAGCTCCCTGACAGGAGGTTGTAGCCAGGTGGGTATCTTCTCCCAGGCAACTAGAGACAGGACAAGGGGGCACAGTCTTAAGCTGCGCCAGGGGAGGTTTAGGTTAGACATTAGGGAAAAATTCCTCACAGAAAGAGTGATAGGACATTGGAATGGACTACCCAGAGAGGTGGTGGAATCACAGTCCTTGGAGGTGTCTAGTTGGCATGGTTGTGTCAGGTCATAGGTGAGACTCAATGATCTCACAGGTCTTTTAGTCTCAGAGGTCTTTTCCAACCTAGTTGATTCTCTGCTTCTGTGATACTGTCTCTGTAAATCTTCAGATCCAATTTCATAGTCATGTTAAAGTTTCTATGGACTTTCAGGGTGAAAGAACAGCCAGAAGCTCACTTTTTTACCAGAGATTGCTATGCAAGTGTTGTATAAAATTAAGGGAAACTCTTTCAAAGAAATGGTTTGTACAGTGAAACAAAAGATCACATAAAAATCCATCCAACACTCTGTGACAGTCACTAAGAAACCATTAGGAGGTCTGGGGTGAGTCACTACCACTCATTCTTCCTATATGTTTTACTGTGCATGTTACAACTCATGTTGGCACTTCTCAGCCTATCACTGGGCTCAGCTGCATCACCTCTCTCCATACACCTGGCCCTCTAACTATTAAAAACTGAGGGCAGGACTTACATTAGTGCTTCCTGAACAACTGAAACTGACCCTTTTCCTTTTCATGGCTTACCATAACTGATGCTTCAGTGCTATGAGGAATGAATACACACCCCTGAAACAGGAACATAAATATTTTTAAAAGGTGCCTGTTTCTTTTGCAGGTTATGCATGGGATTGTATGACCATTCTTTTTGCCTTCACCCATGAATATTAGTTTGCCACCAAAAAACCAAACAGCTCAAGATTCAAGCTAGAGATGCAAGGAAATAGCCTTGCATACCCTTATACTGTGGATGCTAGAACCCAATGCCAACTGGCCTGCATCAGCACAGGTCTCAAGAGGTCACCTTTTTAGGATTATAATAAAACACTCAGGTGTTGGTATCATTAATGGTCTCCTTTGAGCATAACTTTGCATACTAGACCAGCATCAGTGAGTCAAAATCCATCACATGTTCTAAGGTACCATTTGCGTGAGACTTTTTTGAGGTACAGTCTTGACATGGTTTGTAACAAACAGATACAATATCATGGGTTGCCACCAGAAACAGTTATAATGTGAGCAACAAAACGGTATAACTGCCCTTGACAGTACTCAACTCCTTAGCAAAGCTTAAAACTGCAACAGGCTGTTAAATAAACCCTCACTTGTAACAACTGAGAACCATAATCTTTTATTTTAAGACTCTAGTTAGGCACATAACAAAGAGTCACTATTCTTTTGCCACAAGAGATTTTAATTAGTAGATCTCACAGAGGTATACTGAAGAAGTTAACTAAGTTAACTGTAGCCGCTATGAGTTTCAATTTTGAGATGAAAAAATGAAGCAAAATATCTGGCACAGGCCACTCAATGGGAGAGTGGAAGAGTTGGGAAAAGAAAGGCAGCCTTTTCAGACTGCTGCTGTTGGACACTCTGCTGTCAAAAGAAGTCATGTTATCCTCATAATGTTAAGATCAAATAGATTTCCACATTTCCACAGGATTAGATAAAGAGATGTGAGTTTCACAACACCAACTAAGTCATTAGAAGATGGTCAGTGTAGTTGGCAGGGAGGAAATAGAGAAAGTCAGATGATGGGTGAATTGGTAACAGCATGTCTGAAGCCAGGGCTTTAAGATTCTGACGTTTATGTGTCTTATTAAATTACTTTATGTTTCATGACAGTTCAGCTCACATCTACATTTTTAGAGTGGTATCACTTTCTGTTTATTATCTCTTGATTATAAATACCTTTAAGGTAATACTACTGAAATGTGTTCACTGACTGAGTTCCCAAGATTCATCTAATCACTGTCTTAAGAGAACCCAAGCTACAGGAAGCAAGAAAAGCATTGTCTCTTAGACAAATACTGAAAATTACACTTATGTAAGCAGAATTCATTTAATCAGCAAGAGTAGTTCTTGAAAGCTTCAGTTTTTAATAGGAAACATTAACTTTCTATGAACAATTATCAGATTTGACATGTTTGCACAAATCTGCACAAGAAATGTAACATACAATTTTATTATATTTTGATGAATTTGCTGTTATTCAGTAGCTGAAGAGGGGCACATAGCCTCACTTTTACAGGGTAAATAATTGGCTAAATCTGTTCTCAACAACCGAATTCTGAATATGAATTTTAGTAATTTGAGACAATTCAAACCATGAAGTGAGGCTTAAGAACAAAAATTTTAGAAGGTGTTACAAAATGTCTCTCCTTTAGAAGACCTTTCTACCATTACTACTGGTACAACATAGACAGCTACTGTCCTTTATAAACCCTTACCAGCGAACCACACAAGAAAACACTTCTCCTTCAAAGTACTTAACAAAAGTATGATTTTCATCTAACAAAAAGAAAAGCAAAAGACTGTGTGGTAGCTAGAATTTTGTTGGTTTCCCATTGTCTTGATTTTGAATGGAAGAGTACTCAGCGAAGATGACAGGTTGTTCCCTTCAAGTTGTGGGACTTATATAATGAAAGTAAGATTTTAAATTAGGCTCATGGCCTGCATTTCATTGTACGCAATTAAGTATTTTGTTGTTTGACTCTTGCTTTTTTTACTGTGACAATCTCCAGGCCAGTTTTTCGTATAAATGGAACTCTGCTAGCTGACAGTTTGGACTAATTGTTGAACCCAATAAGATGAGCTACGGGGAGACCTTCAGGAGCAAAGACCATTTACACCAGCTGAAGTTCTGTTCTAGGACTTAATTTCTGAAATGTTTATCTTTGTAAATTACATAAATTCTCTCTGTGTTTTGGACTTCTTTGATAGGTAAAATGTTGTCCAATAACTGGATGTAGAAAGCTGTCAGTTACAATTTTTTGAGAAACTGAGAGAGGCAAGTCAAGTCCACAGTGATAACAAATACTCTGATTTATTTCAATTGTTGTGCTAAGCTGTCCTAGAAGTATTTGATAGTGATTTCAAAGCATTATTCTAATTCTGAAACACTGAAAACAATAGCTTCCAGAGTTTCAGCACAGATGGGCTGTTAAATGATGTTATTGTTGCCATGCTTTTGTCTATATAATTCCTAAGAAAACATATTCTGAGGAACAATTGCCATAGTTAGTTTGGACTATTTTCCCATGTTTATACAACATTACATTGTGCAGGGAGTTAATGTGACTGAAAGTATGTAAGTTTTAAATTCATTTTCATTGTTTAGTCTTTGCTTACATTACAAAACTGGTTTAAATCTGCCAAGAAGACTCAGCTCTCAAAAGATAGGAGAAACCAGAGTCAAAGGACAAATTCTCCTCTGAATTCTCTATGCTCACTTTTTGATAGAGCCGGACTCAGTTATGCTGCCGTGGTGCCTCAAATATCCAGGGCTTATAAATCAAACCTATCAGAAACTGGATTTTTAGCATGTAATCCTTTTGCCTAGAAAAACTACAGGATACACTCTTGATTTTGCTTTAACAAATATTTGAAAATTTGCAGCTAATCTGGATGATTTTGTCTAATATTTCTCTGTGTGTACCCAAAGTCATTATCTCACATTTGTAATTTCATGCATGCTGGTTTGGTCCTTTCTGTAATCAACTGCACTGGTGCTAAGTGTGGTTTTTACACACAAAGCAGTGCAAAACAGTCACAGATCATACAGAAATTGTGCCCACTCTGTCTCTTCTTGGATACTTTACTTCATCCCAATGTTCTTTTATTCTAATGCATTCATTTTACAATCCTGCAATGTGGGAAAAATTAATAAATTGAAGTAGGAATGGTATTTCTCATGAGATAATGATAAAAGATGAGTAACAATTTGTATTTTGTTTTTATGAGCTTTGCTTACTGAAGTTGCTGGAGCAAGTAAAGGGTTTTTTAAACATTTTAAGCAATATGCTAGTGAAATGATCCCAGATCGTACTTTAACTCACTCTGGTTTTAAACCCAGCAGTACCTGTATAATCTTGCTCAAACCATAATCTAACAGTGATCTTATCTCTTTAATTTTAATTTACATTTCAATTAGAAAGCCAGAGGTATCAGCTGCAATTTTATACTTTGTAAAGACAGATCTCCCCAAAGTCTTCACTTAATTCTCAATGACTGCTCATAAAACTTGTTATTAGAAGTCAGATGGGAATGCTCTGGCAAATGAAAAAGTAACACACTATATATTTCATTAGCTGTTAAGCTGAGTCATTTCATACCGGAATATCTTGTTCACAAGACCTTACATAGAGAAGGCTGAAAATTTAAAACTGGAAAATTTTCAAATAAAATCTAAAAAATCAGATGATGATATAAATTGCTAAATAAATTTTAATTTTCTGTTTCAGGAGGAGTAGCTAGTAGGCCATATACAATATTATCCAACCTAAAACGATAGGAAACTTTTGTTCTTCTGGTCTGACGTGCTGCTACATATCCAAGGCCTTACAGATTTAATGCTGTTTGAGAAGAAACTGGCAGTACAAATTGATACTTTTTAAGAAATCCAGCTTACCTATCAAGAAGGAAGTAAATTTCATTTCCTGTAATAGAACAGGGGAATGGGGAACAAACTGGGATTTTTCCTTGCTTACACTTTTTCTGTCATCCTGACATGATGGCTTGCTTGGTTAGTGACATGATACCAACTTCTTTCCCTCTGTTTCTTCTTCAATGCATTCTCACAAGTATTTCTTTGCCTGTTGCCCATCCTATTTGTGTGTGGTTTTCTCCTCTTTAAGCCAACTTAACCAAAACTGTGAATTTGCAAGTGGCACCTCAAGTCTAGAGAGTTCATCCTTTGGCCACACAACTGAGCTGGGTTCAGTAATTTCAACAGTGGTGTTATTTCCAGTTCTAAGGAGGAAATAAGTGGTTAAGTCTCAAAGATTTGTGCCTCTTGAATAAAGTTATGAAAGCTAGTAGTACCTTACTGCACAAGGATATTATTTAAAAAATATTTTAAATTTAAAAAAATGGATATTAGCTTATGTCACAGTTAAATTTCACTGAAAGTTGAAACCATTGCATGGCTATGGATATTTGGGGATTTTGGTGTCCTAAACCACTGCATAATCATGCCAAAATAAAGTGGTTTTCTAAGCGAATATTTGATTATAAAATCAATAACCATATATACATTTTCTCCTTCAAATCCCTTACCAAACCTGCTCTATAGGTTATTCTGAATCTTTCTCCCATTCATATTCTTGTTGCAAATCTCCACAGTTATATTTGGGAAAGAAAAAAATATACTTCATTTTAAAAGCAGCTTCTTTCAAAGACTCAGTGTCATGAAGCTGGGTCAGGGAGGTTTAGCTTGGATATCAAGAAAAAGTTTTTCTCCCAGAGGGTGGTTGGGCACTGGAACAGTGTCCCCAGGGAAGTGGCCACAGCACCAAACCTGAGAGAGTTTAAGAAGCATTTGGAAAATGCTCTCAGGCACATGGGGTGACTCTTGGGGTGTCCTGTGTAGGGCCAGGAGGTGAAGTCCATGAGCCTTGTGGGTCCCTTCCAGCTCAGGGTGTTCTGTGAACCTGTGATTATCTCCTGCTGTTATTTCCCTGTATGTCAACACATACGTGGGGGCTACAGGCTTATGTGTCATATCTTTGATCTAAAACTTTATTATGCTGCTTTTATTATTAGCCTAATTTTGACAAAATGAAAAGCCCTTCCACTGTGGAACAACTCCAATGAGGTATTTTAATTCTATATTTTGGGCTGACACTATACACTATCCAGCAGAAATTTACAGTGCCCTACTCTCTATGAGTGCAAGCCTCAATGTAGTTTCAGATAAAGACCAGGAAATTTTTATCCACACTAGCTACCAGAGTGGATTTATACATTTATTCAAGCTGAGAGCACCTTTTATTCCATTTGCTCTAGGAAATGTGTCCTTTGGTAAACAGTGGGTAGGAATGTTGGCCACAGGGGTTCTGCCTGTGAGGAACAAAAGTGACCAATAATAAATTACATTGCTGTGTGACTTCTTACTCATATTAATGACTCAAAGTCTCAGCTAGGCTGTACACTTTTTGGTTTATCAGCTTCATAACTTGTCTCTTCACTTTTTTTGCAATGAATATAAATTTTTTCAACCCTTCCTGAGCCCTCGAGTACTACAACCTTCGTGAACGTTTTCTAATTTTCCTTCCCGGTCTTTCTGGGAACATGTTGCAATATAGGCTGTAACATGCAATTCTGTATCCTGTTAATTAAAAAAGTAATACTTTTTTTTTTTTATGTACTACCACTGTCCTTTTTTTGATTTAGCAAATTTGTTGTGCATTTCAAAGATTTCTTCACAGAGCTCTCAACAGTGACACAAAACAGAAAACCTAACTGCATTTGTATATTTCAAATTTTTCTCTCAAAGTGCAGAGCTTCATCTGAAATCAAATCATCTGGGTTTGTCTGCGCTCCCTAGAGCTGTGCATAATAGTTTTGTGTCATTTTTCCAGATGTGTATATTAATTTGTATGTTTTGCGTTACTGAAAGCAGAGTAGCCTGCTACTCGATGAATCCAGCCTTCAGAGCTGTGCTTTACATAACTGTGCTCCTCCATCTCACTGTTCCACTCTTTTTCAGGTGAATTCTTCAGCATGCTGTTATGATGAACTTATTCCCACAGTAAAAACTTGATCATTTAGTTGTGTTTTATATAACCCCAACAATTCTTGTAACAGGCAGTAGTAGCCAAGGTTTCAGATAATTTTCTGCAATAATATATTCCTGTATATAAACAGAGAAACTGTTTAGAAATTAGGGCTCAGTTTTACACTTTGATTTAATCTCTTTTGAAGTAATACAGCACAACTGCAAGTATTTCAACATAGAATTCTTTAGGCCCCACCATAGCCTGAGATCTATCAGAGAAGACTCTATTCCATGGTTGGTGATGATATTTATTCAGTGCCCGGTGCTCCCTTTCAATGATGTGAGGCAGTTGTTCATACAGGGAAAGGAAAGCATGGCCAGTGGAGACAAAACTGTAAGAAATTTATGAAGATTCTGCTTGCTATGTTTAGTTCATTCAGCATTTCCTTTTTGTGGTGCTTACAGTTATCTTTCCAACAGAACAGATACCAAGTTAAGGAAGCAAAAGTCAAGGTAAAGGATATCTGAAAACTCCATGGAATGGAAATAAAAATCCCCATTATCCAAATCAGAGCTCTCCTTTGAACAGCTGGGATAGCTGTTTAACCATAACCATCAGGAAATAATTATAAAAACCTTACAAGAGTTTGTTTCTAGTTTGTCTAGGTTTATTCTTTAATTTTGAATCTTTTATTTGAAAATGTATCAAACAAGGAAACCAAACCTACCAAGCCTTCACATAAAAAACCAAACCAAACCAAATCAACCACCAAAAAAATCACACAAAATGAAACAAACCAACAAAACAAATAAAAAACCAAACAAAAACAAAATCCCACAAGAGAAAAGATTAATTCACTGTACTTATCAAATCTTAATTGGAACAATAAAAGGTACCCAAGAAGACATCCTTGATCTGCCACTGAAGTTTATAATTCTAGTTCTTAATGATTAAGGAGAAGGCAACTATAATCTAGATGCTAAATCGTGTATCCAAGGTGTCCTGCTAGTTGTTGAAGGCTTGCAACACACACTGATATGACTCTGTAATAAATTGTGTATATTTCAGGCATTGAACAAAAGTATAACAAACGACCTTAAAACATTTATTACATATTCCACAGAAGACAAATTCCCCTACTGCAATAAGTAGGATATAGCGTCAAGAAGGTATTTCAGTGGAGTAATGCTAGGTACTGTGTAACAAATAAATAGAAAATCAGAGGGTTTGATGTTTTAAAATACTTGATATAAAACATTACCACACATATTTGTTTATACATTTTCAAAGAATCATAGAAAGGCTTGGGTTGGAAGAGATCTTAAAGATCATCTAGTTCCACCCTGCCACCCCCCACCCCCCCTGCCCCTCCAAGGGCAGGGATGTCAACCACCAGATCAGATTGTTCCTATCTTTAAAAAGTTAATACTTCCTGTGATAGAGAAAACTCAAGTTCTGCTTGTATTTAGATCACATAGACTCATTGGAGTCAGTAGGTTTGAAATGAACATAAAATCTCACCCTAGCATACCCACCCATGCATAAACTCTGATCTGGAGATGTTAACTAAGAATCTACTGATACAGCTCTTTTTACTGCATTTCTTGCTTACAGATCAATTGGTTAAAGTTTGTAAAAACCTTAAAGAAGTAGCTGAAGTAAGCTGTTATGTGTGAACTGAGAAAATGCTTGCTCATGAATGCTGAATCATGTCTTTTAAAAGGTTTGGATAAGTACAATAGTTGTGTAAATTTCCTGACAGACTGTCTGTTGGGTGAATACACAATTTAAAATCAAGATATAAAATATATGCCATGCGTGAAGCACATAACTACCCAGTATAGAAACTGTATTTGTGATTCAGCTTGTGTTTCTCCTCAACGTGTATCTGGATTGAAAGATCCCATTCCTGTTTTAAGTCCTTCATCAGCATAATTATATCTTAACACATGGTAAGTGCACACATGGGATTTTATAAACCAGAAGATACACAATGTTACTGTTAAAACTAATGCCACTTGACTAAGAATAAAGCACATGAAAAACGGACTAAATCTAATAACAATAGAAAAACTTGTGCATGTTAGGCTTTTTATATATCTGAGAACTCACAGTTCCTGCGATGACTCAGCAATGCTATTAAAAAGTACCACTAATAGATATTATGACCCGAGATACATGATCGTCTCTAGGGAGGCTTATACCTATCTAAAGCCACGGTCTGGTAGGAAATTACCTAAAATCAAGAACCTGAAGCAATTGAAAGTCCTAAAACTAGACTGATAATCCTTGACATCATTGGTAGTCAAAGTCTAGCTCACAAGTTCAGCCACATATTAGATAAAATATATTACTTCTCATGAAAACTGTCTGCAATAAAAGATGTTTTCTGTTCTGATAAATAAGCTTCCTACATTCTTCAGATTCCATCAGAGTTATTGGGGCAAAAGAAAAAAAATCTCATTACTCTATGGGAAATGATTATTTTAAATAAAGTATTGAAACTTTTTAAAACATACACAGTCACTTTTTGGACAGTAATTTAAATAAAGTTTGAAAGTGATGAGGGTGAGTCACTGAGAACTTTCTATCTTGTCACACCTCTCTGTTATCAGCTCCAAGCAATATATTGTGGTTCTGACTGTACACGGAAACCAGTGGATGATATAAAGGGGAGCCTGCAGGATTGGCCCATAACTGAGATTAAGTTTAATATATATTTGTCTAATATAAAAAGTGAGCACACTGAATAAAAGACTGAATGTGATGTTCTCTGAAGGAACCCACTTGGATGAGAAATCCAGGGAGGAGCTGTTGGAACCTGACACTTCAGTTCACAGTGAAAGTTCTGCTAATGGCTTGTGAAGGAGGATGTGGGCTATGGATTTTAAACCCTCACAAATTAAAATGGTTCCAAGTGGAGAAAAAAGAAATTAAGGTTTGGACAGGACTATCTCTTTCGATGAAAAAAAACAAAACCAACAACATAAAAATCTGGTTTACCTGAGATGGGATAAAAATGCCCTGCCTGAAGAAAGGCCAATTGAAGGGGTTTGGGGGGAGGGAGGATGTGTGTTTTGGGTTTTTTTAAACATGGTTTTCTGTGGTGCTTGGCTGATCCAGGACACAGCCATCCTTACACCTGACCCAGACTGCCACAGACTGCCACATGCTGTCATCTTCCTGGTAGTGTCTCACGCAGCACAAAAGAAAAAGGATTAACTTGGAGATCTACCAAGTATTTATGATACATTATCAGGGTGAATGCAATGTGTAGATCCCCCTGGACAGCATTAAACTCCTTGGCAGTCAGGGTGCCAAGGAAAGGTAAGTGGCTCACCTATAGTAATAAGTCCCCCAAATTGCATGCTGAGTCCTCTTCTGCACCATACCTCATTCCTTTACCTTGCACTGAATGCATAAAGACACCCACCCTCAGCACAGGCAAAGGGACAGCGTCCCCTCTCCAGTCCCTCCCCACCCCTGTTCCCCCAGCAGAGAAAGCAGCCCTAAGAGGAGACTTCCAATGCCAATGACTTGGCATTTCTAGCAGCAAGAGAGTGAAAGGTGACGGTGGCATCCGGGCAGCATAAGTGCTGTGAAGTGCTTAGGGAATGAGTGTCTTATGAGCAGTTGACTGGAAGTACTAGGATTTTGTTGACTGTTGGGATTTTGTGATTGGGATTGCTGGGATTTTGTTGACTTCCCTCACCCATTACTCTCTCATCCAACACCACTGTCTCCTTTGGTAATACCTGCAGACAGCCTTGTTTGCTTTTAGGTCAATTAACACCTTGCATGGAAAAAGCCAAGCAGACTGACTATATAATTTTTACTTTCTGTTACCAAATTGTTGATGCTTTCCAGACCTGCAGTGGCAGATTAATAAAAGACACTTGGGATACCAGTATCAGGTACAGCTAAGTGCTGTAACTTGACATAAAACACACTAAACAAAGATATAACACTGTAGAGCACTGCAGTTGCAAAGGGAGGAGGAATACAACAGGGAAGAGAATTGGTGTTCAAGGGTACAAGACTGAGACTCTGAGAGGGAAACACCAACAACCCAAACCAGAAAAACAATGACACCCACACTAGACGTCCTGATAAAAGCAGCAAGCTTCCTCTGGTATGTGGTAGTGCACATCAGAAAACCACTCTATGCTAACTGCACTGCAGTTCCCTATTTGCAATTTAAATCATGATAAACAAGCAGTTAATTGTCAAAAACTTATCCCATGAACCAAATTAAACCTGTCATGCGATACCAGGGGGACAGGCTAAAGAGCTGGTTGGGATTTCTGCCAATGCCTGTTATTTAAGTGATACTTTTTAACAATGACCCTGTATTTCTCAAGCTGCTATTCAGTAAGCTCCTTGTAAGGAAACAAAAAAGATGCAAGCACTTAAGCATGCGATTTCTTAACTGGATATGGTAAGGATACACAAGAAGCTGTTAACAGCTCTCAGTGAGATACTGTAAAGATTATCTCTTTATATGGCCTTACTTTTTAGCTTTGACTGGCATTTACAAGGAATAAGGTTTCCTACCCATAGTGGAGATGTAACTGACCAAAGAGAAACCCAGTGCATGGGAGGAAGGAAACCAGACTAGAAAGAGCCTAGAAAAATGAGGAATGAAGAGTGACAGATGGGCACATGCAGAGGGTAACAAAGGCACACTAAGACCAGAGGTAGTCAACTGAAGGAAATTACTCATCTGCTGCTGACATTAGTTTTTTCTCCCGTTTTCTTGACCTATAGAGATAAGAGTGGCTTTTGCAGACCTGCCAAGTCTTTTGCATTGAACGTGAAATTCTCGTGATGTATCGTTTCCTGATATTCCCCAGGAGCAGGGGAACTCCCACTCCTAATCAGAAAGGTGTTGAGGCTTCTATCCCACTCCATAACCTGCCATCTGGCCAAATGCAACGCCTGCAGACCACAGCATGAAAAACAGCCAGACACTGTGTTGTGCTACCAGCAAGAACGTACCCAACCTCTGAGTGCTCACATATCAAGCAGTTCTGATAAAGAACATGCTTGCTAAATGCAATGTAAGATTGCCATCCCTGTGGCAGTCCACGGGTTTTCACAAAAACTGGAAAGGAAAATGCTGCTGAGACTATTGCAGGCAAGGAGGGAGGGCTTCCTCTTACACTTGCAGCTGCAATGTAAAAGGCCTGGACTTCAGGCACTGACCCGCAGAGCTTAGTGTCATGCCCTGGTTTTCTGCATGTGCTTGTCTTAGCAGGTAAAGTTCCCACACAAACAAGTGATCCCCTCAATTTATTTCTTTAAAAAAACCCCAAAAACCAGCAAACAAAACAAAGCAAAGTGAGGAGGGATACTGTCTCCATGGGAACATTTTGCAGAATTTTTTTTCATGAACTAGCACAGAAAGCTCTTATACTTTGTATGCTTGTTCCATTGGGAACGTGGACAAAAATTTCATTATCTCTCCATACACAGAGAAAAAAAAACATGCTCGTTGCCCCTAACTTCATATGTGCATGTAAGAGCAGAACTGACAGAAAACTTGACGTAAATCAGAAGATATTCCAGGCACTGATAGACAACCGGGCACTTGGTTTCCTCACGCTACCCATGAATCGAGAAGCAAGCTCTCCTCATGCTAGCATGTGGTATTTTCAGGTTTCTCTGCAGTTCATTAAAGAACTTTTTATCTATAATCCTGTATTACTATTCCTCTGTATACTTTATTTTATCCACAAATGCTCACAGGTAAGTCAGAACATGTAGACAGAGGAGTTCAGGTGTGTTTTTTATATATTATATCTAGTCATTTTTTTATCAATGCAGCTGATGACAACTATCATTTCCTCACATCTGTCACTCTGAACGGTGAAAGAGCTACATCTAATGTTTCGGAATTTCTAAACATTCTTTGTTTTACAGAGGCCATCCTCAGAGCTGAAAATGGGTACTCATGCTTGGCTCTGCAGGTCAGTGACCAGCTTTCCCATGTTACCTCCTCTCAGCTTATTTATTAATTGTTCTGGGACTTTAAAAATTAGTCTTTTGACTTAGTAAATTAGTTTATCCAGCAGAGAATTTGATTACACGGTTCTGCTGCTGATGCACGTAGGAACAGATTTTCCCAGAAGGACTAAGAGCTCCTTGCACTCACATGGCAGGGAAGGTGTACGCAGTGCCACACCGCTGCTCTGCGGAAACCGGGCCTGTGCCAGCCCTGGTGCTGAGCCTGAATCAATGCCTCACCGTGCCCAGCAGCACGGGAAAAACATTCAAGATGCAACAAAACTTCACCTCAATGCAGGCTGACGTGTATTCCGCGAGAAGCACACAGAAAGGAGCCTTGCCTTGCCTTGCCTTGCCTCTCTCCTCCTCTTTAATTCATCTCTTCCCTTTCATCCTACCCCTTTACCCCAAATCCACTGCCGCGTGTTTATACAGCATGTCAGGGGCTAACATACCGATTTCCAGTAACCTACTAATAAACCCCCCCGGCTTCAGCCGTCCCTTCGCCCCCCGCCCCTTCAGGAATCCTGGGCGCTCCCCCACCTTGGCCCTGGGACGTGGGACGGGGCGGAACCTTTCCGTGCGGCGCCGCTTGCCGCCCGGACGCAGCCGCGGCGCGCGCCCGGCGCCGCCGTTGCCGGGTAACGGATCGGTGCGACGGCGAAGGCGGCCCGGGCGGGCGGGGCCGCGATGGCGGAGCCGGAGCGCGGGCTGTCCCTCACCATCGCGAGGGTCGTGCAGCGCCTGCAGGGCTCCAGCCTCCACTCACAGCTGGAGCGACAGGCCCGGGTGAGCCCCGACCTGCCGCTCTGCCCCCACGCCCGCCTCCCTTTCCCGCTCCCCCTCCCCGGCGCTTTGTTCCCGGCTGTCGCCCCCGGCCCGGCCCGTGTGGCCTCCGCCGGGGGCAGGAGCCCGGGGACCTCCCGGCACCGCTCCTCCCCTCCGCCTCTCCCTCCCTGTCTCCCTCCTCGGCGGGGCCGAGCGGTGTGTTTGGTTCTAGAGCCGTGTTTACAGAGTCTCCCCTTGGGACCGAAGGATTTCGCAGTGAATATGAAGACTATCCCTCTGAAATCTCAGTGCTTCAAATATAGGTCCTGAAACGAATTGCTTCTTTAATCTTTCATTTGGAAAGCTTTAAATGCCGCCCCTCCCCAGTGCCCCTGAGAAAATGAGGATTTGGTGAAAGGAAGTGAAAATAAATGAAAAAACATGCATGAAAGTACGTTTTAGTAGCTGAGAAAATAGTTGGGTTTTTTTGTCTTTAGTAGCTTATCTGCACTTGAAACCAAATGTTCATATTTCTTCTGGATTTAATTTAGGATGTTTCAGATTAAAATTGCATCAGTTTTCATGATCATAGTAACACTGTCATGGTGCTATAATAATTATTGTGCATTACTGAAATATTTTGGGTTGAGTTATTTAAAATCTTGTGGGTTGTTGAGTATTTTCCCCCACGAGCATTGCTTAAAATTTTACTTTTTTTTTTTTTTTTTTGGATAGCGTGTCCATTATCTGTATTAGTTTTGTTGTATTTTTAAATGAGACATGATTTTCCTCTTTGAATGTCCGTAAAGCTTTCTATAGCAAGTGACATCACGGCGTGCCATTTGCGTGCTTTGTTTTGTATTTAAATTTGCTGATTTGGTCTCTAAATGCTTTTATAAATGTGTGTCTGCTTTGCTTCTGTTGACTTTGCTCTGTAAATATGTGAGTAAGCAAATGTGTGTGACTTGAGGGGGGCTGGAATTACAGAAGAGTTTAGGGGTTGGGTTCTGCTAAGTGTTACATTCAGCATCCCAACCAGCCTGACATGAGGAGTGGAGAGGCAAGTTCAAGACCTTGTCCCCAATATGGACATTGAACAGGACTCTCTTCTGACAACTCTGCTACTGCTTAAATAAAACCTGTCTGTACTCACCTCTGCACATGTTCTATAATCCCTGTCACTGGGGACACCTGGTTTCACAGTCATTTGATACTTGGCAAATTTGTTTTGAGACTGGGACAAGCTTGGTGTGGTCAGGACTTGGCAGGTTGTTTAAATGGTGCTGCTGGGGCTGTTTTATAGAGCTGTTTTGGACAGGTGGACACTGAGGACCTGAGCAGTGCCTTTCCATGGCGGTGGTTGGTGCCTGAAAGGGCAGTGAAGCGCTTAAATTCCTGCCTGACTTGATAGCGTATCAATTCGCTCAGTACAAGCACAACCTCTGCATAATCAAAGCATGAAAATAACCTATAAAATAAAACACAGTGTAATGACCTCAGTCAAACCTCTCATGATAGTTTTGCAGAGCACTGTTTCACAAATGACTTGTAAAGAACAAAAAAAGTATTTATGTAGGTCAGATGATCATTCTGGTCACATGAAGTGCTAAGGGAAAAGAAAATAAACAGGGCAACAAATATTCAAGTTGATTCTTAAGAGTAGATGTTTGTAAGAGAAGATTAAACCAGAGGTATAGTTTAGTGATCTGAAAGACTGGAAGGCTTATATCTATTATATATATATATTCTGAAATTAATTTCCTTTTGGAGCTTGGAGTTTAAATCAGTAGGGCCAAATTAAATTAGTAGGACTGTGTTTGTCAGGAGTCTGTATGCTCTCCTTGATACAGAGTTTTTTATATTGAACTTGCATGAATTTGTGTTCATTTATGTATGGAAGATTTGTTTTCTTTATAATGCTTGGATGGTCATATTACTGCTGTTCTGTGCAGGTGCAAAGGCCATGTCAGTGGGTGACTTCTCTGTTACCCATCCCTTAGCAGCTGTACAGAATTGTGAAGGTTTCTGAATTTTACTTCACTCTGTATTAAATTAATGCTTGATTTCCCTCCCATTATAAGGGGTATTTATGAAATTGCATTGTCAAATATGAAATCTTTGCTATTGCTATGCATCACACCTGAACTCTGGTTTATTGATAGGATGTGGTGGGTTTTTTTGTCTGCTGGTTAACAGTGCTTGGTCTGCACCAGTTGCAGTTCTGAACTATGGGTACTCCCTTTTCAGGCAATTTTAATCTGTTTTGGGAGACACATCCTGTATTTTGAGAAGTCTTTGGAAGCAGTGCATCAGAATGAAACTTACTGTTTTGGATATTTATATTGCAGTTGTAATTTACTCATATTCCTCTTCATCTGTTAGTGTAGAAAATGATGTTGCTGGTACTTGTTCCTCAGAAATATTTACCCTCTCTGAAAACATGAGGGTCAGAATAAATCATGAGGTCCATTGTAATATTGCCTGAAATTTTGAGAGGTCATGCAGTCTCACATACAGTATTTCAACTATTAACAAAAATTACGTTTTGTAAATTCATCTCTTATTGTCTAGGAAGGAGAGCTTAAAATTAACAGTTTCATTCATGAGTTAATAGAATTTTGGGGAAAACACAATATCCTGACATTATTTGTGAGAGGTGATGGAGTAGCCCTGTGGTTATGAACTAATCACACCAGTGCTATGCTTGGCTGTCACTGGGAGCCTGAGCTTGTGTCAGGGGCTGTGATACACAATCTCTTTGAAATAACTTTGGCCTGGGCACCAAATGATTTGCTGTCACAGCTTTACCAAGTTAATCACATTTTTGTCCCAAGGGCTAAAGTAGAGGTAGGGTCATATGCTTGTTAGTGATGATTTGGTAAAAAAAAAAAAAAGTAAGGTTGATTTTTGTAGGTCGAGTTCCTCAGTTAATACAGAGAGAATAATGCAGGAAAGAATGTTAATGTGCCTGTTGTTTGCTTTGGAGTTTCTTCTGAGCATGTTTATTAGTGTGTTTGAAAGGAAGGAATAACTAAGAGCTAAAATATTAGATAGTAGCTTTTCAACAGGTAGAATTGCTGCTTGGGTTAGCGGGCTAATGGAGGAGAAAGCTCATCTTGGTTTCTCAGGTGCAACTCCACTGTGCAAGCTTGTAAGCAAACTTGTTTGCTTTTGTCTTAATTTTTCTTGTGTCTTTCTGAATTGTAAATGTCTTTAAGGTAAGAACTAGAGCTAATTAGAGAAACTGAGACACTGACATCTTCAATGACAAAATGTAGTTTTAAAACAAATTATTTTGTGTAATCTTACTAGAGTTTTGCTTTAGGGAGAATCTGTCAGTGAACTGACAATGAAAATGGAACAGTTCAGAGACAAGAAAAAGGTGCTACATTTTTAGTATGTTTTCATTTGAAGACAATTCAGAAACTTTGTTTTTCATCATGTTTGAAATAGGCCAAGCTTTGTTAATCAATGAAGATTAATCAATCTTCATTTTTGCCTGCCTCTAATAGAAACTAATCTGACTTAGGGTTGCCCAGAACCTCTAGTGGCCAGAGGCAAATAAGTAAAGAGAAAGAAAAACCTCAACAAAACCAACGAACAAACAAAAGGCTCCGAAATTTATTTCTAAAGAACCTATCTAAAAGAGGACGTGACAATAAAACGAAAGATAAAGGTTCTAAATGAAGTTTTAAATTGAATGTGAAAGACTCACAGTGCAAGGAGTCCCTCTGGGCATTGTCTGTGTCGATGCTCTCAGTTCTGTTTCTTGTAGGTATGTCTGTAGTAGGACAACTTGATGGAGAACTTGTAGAAAAGCCCGGGAAGGGCTGTCAAAAGTGGGCTAAAAGTGGTAACATCAGCATAAGAATGAGCCTTGACACCCTATCCCACCCCCACTATAGTTTGGGAGTGAGAACAGATTTTAGGAGGTACTCAAAGGTATGAAGGTGTGGAGAGGAGATGTCATGATCGGAATCGTTGTCTGGGGGAAAGGACTCTGCCGTCATTCTTTCAGCAGACCTGTGATAAAACTGGAAAAGTTTAAAGGCAGTATTAATCTAAGTGAGAGGTTAAAGTCTTCACAGGACTTCAGATGGGGCAAAGGAGGAGGGGAGCTTGCTTTGGGAGCACAAGGAACATTGCAGCTGGAGAAGTGCCTGGCTGTGTGCTTCTAAAGGGAGTACAGGCAAACAGATTAATTTATCTGGAGTGAATGGCTTGCAAGATATCTGAGGGTATTGTTTTCATGACATTTTCTCCAATAGTTAAAAAAATAATGTTGATACTGATCCCAACTTAAATAAAAGATCAAATTAAGGAGGAGAATGTTTCTGTTCAACATAGCATTTATTTAATAAAAATTAGCAAATAAGTGTGTAGGGTCATGAGTCATCATAAATAATTAATGATTCCTTTTCATGCATTGTATGTAGTAAAGGACTTACTATTCCCTCCTCATAGAGCTTGTACTTTGTTTTAAATGTTT
Organism: Sclerurus mexicanus; assembly: GCA_013396755.1. NCBI lineage: Eukaryota > Metazoa > Chordata > Aves > Passeriformes > Furnariidae > Sclerurus > Sclerurus mexicanus. The sequence goes on along the minus strand of VWZF01006502.1, from coordinate 935,713 downwards.
CAGCAGTAACATTTGCAGTCCAGTGAATTTTAAATGGAATACAGTTGAGTATATGTTGAACAGATGATGGAGTTCAGAACCAATGCAAGCTTGGTTGGCTGAGTGTTACTTTTTTTAGTAATGTGGATTCTGTTTTTTACCTTGTGTGTGTATTTCATTTTCAGTAATTTATTTTCAAATAAAACCTAGAAGATTTATTAAAACATCAAAATTACATTATTGAAATATACCCTGCTTATCTTGTAGCACAGCGTAACATTTGAAGTTGTTTACTCCTATATGAGGTTAATTGAAGCTCTCTGTTTCAACTGCTAGGTTATTTTTACTTGTTTAAGAAAGTTCATTATATTTTTCCCTTAGTGTAATTACTGTAGAAATGTAGAAGGGTTGGAAAATTGTCAATGTAATCAGGGTTTTAAACTTACTGAAATTTGTTTAGTTAGGCTCAGAATGATTATTCTTTCTGTTGCAGAAATGTATAAACCAAAACCAAAATCTCTTCCTTAAAATTATAGGATTTTAAATTTTTAGGGAGTGTTTGTATTGAGATGGTTGTGGTTGTACTTGAAGTGGTTTTTGCCAAGTCAGCTTGATCCTGTTAAGTCCAGTTACGGCAGAATGGAGTACATAAGCAAAAGTTAATATTTATTAGTTTTCATTGAATTTACTTCTGCTGAAGTTAGACTATATTTGGGGAGTACGCTTTATTGTAATTTGGGAAATAATAGCAGTAAAAGTGAAAAACATTGTGCACTTGTGCAAAATCATAATGAACAGTAATAAATGCTTTGAGAGGGTACATGCTTATCTAAACCAAAAAGGCTTTGAAGAGAAATTGTGGTGGATAGCTTGTAAAAAAATTTAGATTGTGTAAAGTTATTTGCAGAACTGTTTGCCCACGATAAAAACATGTGTTCACCTGATGCAGTTCCACATTTCAGTATAGTTGGATCACTTCTCTGCAGTGTTTATTCTTGTTGAGAAAAGAAATAGTTTAACACAGGAGTTATGGTGGAACACTTTGTTCTGTCAAGCCTCCTCTTTATAGTATGTTACTGGTTCTCTAGTTATTTTCCTTTACTTCTTTGAGTGCTGTGGTTGATGGGTTGTCTGTCCTCTTGCATGATTAGTGCTGCTCCAGTCATGATGATTGAATGCCATTTCCAAATTTAGATGCTAATTTGCAAATAGATTGATCTATTGCTCCATGAACCGATTTACTACACTCACTGACTTTTTTACCCTAGTGCTGTGCTGTCCTTTTGCTTGCTTTCAGTCACATCAGAGTTGAGTGTCTGGATTTTCTTCCATCTTGACATCCAGGCATGGAGAGTGTACATTTAGGTTATCATTTGTGATGGTGACTGCCCAGGTCTCAGCAGGATACCTTGCCAAAATCGAAGGCAAAGAAGGCGTACACAAAAGATTGCTAGTGGTACCTTAGCCACCAGAAAGTTTGGCAAAATTTTGAAAGTCCCCAAACTCTCCTACTGTTCTATACAGCTGAGGAACAAAGGGTGCCAACAAATCCTGTAATGACAGCTTGTTTTGTGAAGGAATGTCTAACAGCCGTTTGCTTCTTTATTTGCGAGAACAGGGACACCCAACACCTGGACTCCAGTGCCCTATCCATAAGATTGTGCACAATGCTAGTTTTATGGGAAAAGAAACTGTTAGATATTAAAATTTATTAAAAATAATTTGTTACTTCTTGCTGGAATGCGCTACATTGATCCCTGTTTCCTTTCAGGGCTCTGTGTTGGCCTGACTCAGTCTCTGAATATTGTGACCTTTTCCCGTGGTCTGGCTGCCACCCTTTGCCTTCATGGATTGTTCCCCTGTAGTGCTCACTGTCTTTTACCCTGCTTGCTATAGTCTCCTTATAGTACCAGATGTTATTTTTCTTCTAGAAGTAAGATACTCTTTCATCAAGATGTGTGTATTGAAATTGGAGTCTGTAGTTCTGCCTGAGTGTGTGCTGCATTTTGATCATGCAGGAAATGAATTCAGTTCATCAGTACAAATCTAATCAAGGTGGTTTTTTTTTTCCCCAATAAACCCTAGCCAGGCATTTTTATCTGTGTAAAATTGTAGTAATGCTTTTTATATAACTAAAGTTTTGTCAACTTATTTTTCATTCTACCAAAAACTCATAGAGGATGAAAATGCAAATGAGACTTAGGCAGTATGTTGTACCAAACAGTTTAAAACAAACCAACCTTACCTAAAATGTAAACACCTAAATGTGTTTTGTGACATAGTATAACACAGAAATAAGTTACATTAGTTAGTCCAAAGGAAAAATAAAATTATGTGGGAGACGTGGTCCAGTAATTTTGGAACATTAGCCCTGCTAAATCCCCTTTATTCCTCAATTTAGTTCCCATAAACACCCATAGAAATTCCAAAGAGGCACCATACTGTTGTTACAGCAAAGCAGTTCTGAAGAAATTTCCTTTCACTTACCAAAAGTATTTTTCCAGATTCTGTTATATAGAGGTAGGGTATGTTCTGTGTGAGAGCTGCAGCTGCTAGCTGGACTGTGTGCCAGATTCTCACCTTTCAGGTATCTAATTTCTGTTTTGAAATCTGATCTGTTTGCCCCAATCCAGTGGGCACTAAGCCCCTAACAGTTTCAGTGGCTCTCTTGCTCTGCTCAGTGCTTAGGAATGTATTGATGGCAATACAGAAGTAAGCAAAAGGGAAAGTGTAAATGGAAGGATATTTTGGCAATTGAATCCTCCATTGGGAAGCGTGGAAACAATTGCCCCAGTAATTTGGGGTGGAATTTTCATATTTCTTATATGAAAATTTGATGCAGCAGGGCATTTTTCAGCCAAGAGAAGGACACAAGAAAGAGGCTAAAGACAGAAGTTTTGATAAATTAAAGATTAGTTTAAGAATATTTACTGCAGCTGCAGCCAACTAGGAATAATGAAATAGAACTTGACTGAATAAATGAGCACGAAGAGGTGAAGGTAACTGATGGAGGTTAATGCGCTAATGTAGTCCTTGGAAAAATGCTGTCCTGCTTCCTTTTTGACTGCCATCCTGCTGCATACAGGAGAGTCACTGGTGTTTCATTCTGCATCTGGGGAACAGGCTTTGTTGGTAACAGTGGTTTACAAGAAAGATTTCTGTTGTTCTTTTGGCCTGACAGGGAAGTAGTCTGTGGGCTGAACTCCTTTATACCCTCTAAAGCAAAATGCTGTATCAATTTCCAGAATTTCAGGGAATTTACAAAAAAAAAAAAAACCCAAAAAAACCCAAAAAAACCCAAAAAACCCCTGAGAGTTGTCAATAGGAGTGTCAGACTTTCCTTAATAAGCCAAGAGCACAGATATGTGAACAGCAGAGAATTAAAATACTATTTCAATTGCATTTCTGTAATTTCTCACACTGTTTACAGTGTCAAGACAATTAACCTACTTTTTAGTAGATCGTACAGAAGTTTTTTTTTTGTATGTGATTCATCACCTGCCAATGAGTTGTATTTGTAAGGGGGTTTTTTGCATTTCTGAAAAACATATGTACCAGGCCTGACAGGTAAGTGCTCCGTGGACCTTGAGATTAAAATTAGCCATATTTAACCCAGAAGATAAAGTTGAACATTTACAAAAGGGTGCGCAAAACTTCTGAGAAACAGTACTGCAAAATCTGCCCAGCTTTCTGTGTATTACTTTATGTAAAATTCCTACAGGAGAGGTCCAAAACTGCTGCCTTGCTGCAGAAAAAAACCTCAGCCTAACATACATTGGTTCAAAATGAACCAATTAAATGAACCATTAAAGTAGGTTCAAGAGAAATCCTTCACAAAGTACTCCTTGAGGCTGTTGGTTAAACAGGTATTTTGTGAGCTGCTCAAGAACTCCCATGAAAATCTTTGTTTCCCTGACCTTAGCAGTGATCCGTTGCCAGCTTTTACCATTGTGCTGAATAGGTTTGTCATTTGACATGAGAGTCACGCAGCCTACTATATGTTATGGTCTATGCTTATGATGACCTTTCTTTCTCAGAAACTATGCTTACATTCTCTTTGCTGTTGCTGTCAATAAACCAGGTATAAAAGCCTTCCTTACCTGTAATAGCAAGGTGACTTGAAATATGAGCAGAAATGCTGGTGCTGTCAGTCTCTGCATTGTTGGCCATTCCTCTTTTCAGCTAGGGTAAATGGAAAAAATTTCCTTAAAATTCTGCATTGTATATTCACCTAGACCAGCTTTTCCAGCGAGCTATGCAGCACAGAAACACACTTTTCAGTGTATAAATTGTAAGGCAAATGATAGGATTGTGGAGTTTTAGGTGTGTGTGATGGACCTAAAGCATACTGTGCAGTCTGCAGTGCTGTTAGGGCTGGCAAACTGCACAAGCCAGTGCACAAGTTAGCAGCCAGGTTGCTGTTTTTTTTCTAAACCTCTAGCTTTATTACCCACGTTAATCAACTATTGCCACATTCCATGCTCAGAAAAATATGTATTAGAAGTCTCATCACAGAATCTTCTGAGTTTTCCTCTTGGACCTTTGTGGTGTATTTGTTTGCTCTTTGTTTGCTCCTCTTGGTCTAGCTGTAGAAGAAGGAGATGCTATAGCAGCTGGTCCTGCAGTTGCTGAAAAATCTGCAGCACCATCTGTGTGGTAGTGACATGGTATGGTTATAAAGCTGGTTGGTGCCTAATTGTCTGTGTTGAGTGCATTTCATTACAAGAGGTCATACATACCCAGTAGTCACAGCTGCAGTGGGGAATGTTTGGTGCACAGTTGGGATCTTTTGGTTTGAAAATGGCATATCTGAAAGAGGTGAACTGTGGGAGGTTAAGTGAGAATTTATGGAATGTTTTCAGTTTGAGTCAGGTAAAATACAGTGAGTGGCTTCTAGTTTTTTATGTGAGTATGTGTCTATTTATGACCAATTCTTTAGTGTGTATAGTCTAGTGTTTGTGCTAAGTATGTGGGGTACTTGCTCAGAATATTAAACTTATATGTCACTGCATACTCCTGCTCCTTTCTTCTCTCCTTCCCCACATACAGCTTTTAGCACTGATGTAAAAGACAGAGACACTGAGTGAGAAAAAAGCTGACTGATTTTTTTGGCCACAATTACCATTGCTCAAGGAAGCAGTTTGCTTTGTGTGTAACCCTAAGTATGTATATGTCTTACTTCATAACTTAAATAATGCAATTTACTTTCTCTTTGGTGCTTGATGCTTACTTATTTATTAATTTACTTTTCATAATAGATTAGCCTACACAAACCAGAAATTAAGCTGGAATCACTAAAAGAAGATATTAAGGATTTTCTGAAGACGTCAGGTTTGTAATACCTTTTATTCATTTGTGAATAGTAGAGATCTGTGTAAGCACATATATGTCATAAGAGATGAAAACAGTACTTTGTGCAGCTTGGTGTCTTTTCACTGACAGGACCCAGAAGCAGACATTCAGTGATTCCAGATCATTAAACCAGATAGAGAAAATTAAAAGGGAAAATGTTATTGGATTCCATCAGCAGTTTGAAAAACATACTATGCAAAGGAGTATTTTTATTTTCTTATAAGAAACTGGTCATTTTTTTGAAAGTTCTGAGTGATACAAGAGTTCAGTCACTTCTGAAAATGGAAATCGTGGAGGTACTCTTGAAATTTTTACCTTAACTAGATTTCCAACTTGCATTGGAAGTTGTAGGCTATGTAACTATAATGTGAAGCTTTTTTTGCTAAGTGATTTAAAATTTGTATTCATCAGGAACACTCTATCAATAGATGTTTTAATAAAATGATGGCTTTGAAAAAATAGGATGTAACTTTTTATCCAAAACTGTATTGTAATCATTTGAACAGCAGATGGAAATAAAGGATATTCAGTCTTTATACAGGTTTCAACTTGTAGTTTTCCTGTCTTAATTAGATTGAGGTCTCTTCATCTCTTCCTGTCTGTCTGGTAGGTAGACAGGAACTGAGCACAGACAGAAAACTCCAGTGACTGCAAAGCAAACTCTGATTCATGTTCTGTTAGTATTAATTCCTGAAGCTGTCTTCTGGTCATTTTTTTATTTTAACAGGTTGGGAAAAGAAGCTTCAGAATGCTGTTTATAGCGAACTCAACGTGTGAGTTTATTTAGTAATGTTATTTAATGAGTTCTGCTCACATGATTTACTTTTGATTCATTTGTATATGTAGGTGTATGATGTGTTACTATAATCTGCAAGATCTGTCATACCAACCATTTCTGTTTTTAAAGTGCCATTATTTCCTTTTTGTTCTAGGGAAAAGTTTGGACTCAAGTACATTTTAAAGAATGAGTGAAACAAATATCACCAAATCACCAGATTTTTTTAGTTACTTTGGTATTTTCTTTGTTGCTTTACTTCCAAAGGTACCAGCAGTCATAACTGTTATGTAAATGAGGTAGTTGCTGCAACTGAGTTTTAATTGCTTTCAGATGTTTATCACAGTGTTGCACATATTGTTATATTAATTGTTTTTAAAAATCTTAAAGATATTGGATCTCTAGGCTTACCAGATCAGTGTTCATCGTGCTTGGGATATGGTTATAAACACACTAAAATTTGTCAACTTCCCCTTTTACTATTGTTCAGCAAACTTTGGATTAGACTTCTGGGGAGAATAAGTTGCCTTAACATTTTGGCACAGTGGAAAGGTGAATTTCATAACAGATATAGCCATAAATGCAACTGTAAGATAAGATATGTGTATGGAAATCTATTTGTGCCAATTTAAACAAACTTATTAGAGTTACTAGTATCTTAGTAGTACTAGGACTTGATTTAGCAAAATGCTTCTACTTCTTAGTAAGGATTCATCTTCATCATATCTTTCCAGGGAAGAATATTTACCTGTCTCTAGGGCTACTGCTTATCCGTTCTTTGAGTTCACGGAAATAAGCAGCAAAATAATGAAATTAACCCTGGAAAATTGAAATTAACTGAGAATACCAAGATTTTATGAGCATTGTGGAAAAGCTAAGAAACAGCATCGCTAAAATCTGTTACTGTTGATTTCATTTTACACATAGGGACAGTAGTCCAGAACTCATTCACAGCAAGTAAAAGAATGACCTTATCAATTAAAAATGGGAAGAAATTTGGGGAACATATAGGAACTGACTGAATGCACGTAAACAAATTAAAATTCAGACTGACTATTAGAGAAGGTATATGTAATTTTTGTTTCTTGGAAGACATTTGAGACATTTAAAAGTAAGCTGGTTAAAATGTTTGGCAGTTACTCATCTGAAATAATTGCACTACTGGGAGATAAATTGGTTTTTTGTTTGTTTGTTATTTTTTTAAATTTTTGCTCCAGCTTTAATATTTTGGCATGTAATTTATGAGTGGATATTCAACTTTGCTTGGGTGAACACCTCAAAGTTCTATTTGCTCTAATTGACATATATGCTCACTATTGATTTTTAAAAGGAAATGCTCCAACAAAATGTATTGTCTCTTGAAAAATTTAATGCCCTGGAGAGTGAAACTTCCAGGGAATCATAAAGATGGCATGACATCATGAAAAGAATACACTTTTAAGATACCTGATTTGTAAATGTAATTATTTGATTTTATACTACAAATACGCGAAATTATAAGGGAGCATTATTTTTAATATAAGAAAAACTGATGTTGAAACATTATTAATTCTAACATATTGTTATATTGTTTGTATCCATAGAATGGATGAGGAAAAAAGACTTCTAAAAATAATTTTTAGTTTTGATCAACATGCACTGTGTTTTTACTAGTCCTCTCGTGAAAGAAAATTATGTTTAGGTTTAAAAATACAGGATTAATTAAGCAAACATTTAACATATACTGTATTTTCTTTAAGGTTTCCTTCACCCTGCCATCCCGCAGCACCACCTGAGCATATTAAAGAACCTTTAGCCTATATGAGGAAAGCACAGGTTGGTGGTTATCAGTTTTACCATTCTTGTCAGATCTTTAATGAGACTATTTGAAATTTACTCTGTAGAATGTTACTGTACAATTTCTAGGTTCTGTACCTTAGGAAAAGCACATATTTGTAATTGCATCAAAGTTAATATTATATATGTGACATTTTACATACACACAAAACTGTTCCAATAATTCTTCAGCCATGAAAGAAATAGGATATAGTGGCAGGTTGGTGAAAAATGTATAGTAGAGACGATGCGAATATGTCAAACAGGAGAACTTCATTTTATTGCAAAGAAGAAAAAGGGTAGCTATAGATTATTTCACTTAGGCCTACAAAAACAGTTTTTTGAAGAGGCACAGGCAGCTTCACAATGAAAGGTGACAGGCTGCAGAGATAGTGAGGTCTTCAGAAAGCAGAGATATATTTAGTACTTAAAAATGTGAAAGGAAGATGAAAAATATAGAGCTAAGGAGCTTATGGCATATTGAAGGAGAATAAGAGAAACTGGACTATAAAGATTAAATGAGGATTTTCAGTGTCAGGAAAATAATATTTTTGCTTCCTTGGTTTTATTTTTTTTCACCAATATATGTCATTTGAAAAACATTTAAAAAATTCTACATAAAAATAAAAGGCTTCAAGAATATGGTCTAACCAAAACATCTGAGATAAGGATAAAAGTGTATTTAATACAGCCGTGCCTAGAAATACATTGCAATATTCTTTTACAAGGTATTGAACAAATTGTGTTACTTTTACAATCATATTGTTGTTTATTCCAAGAAGCCTTACCTTGCTGTCCGAGGCTTCAGTCCTTAGCATTTGAGGACAAAGGTTGCATTAACCAATTTTTCTTGTGTGGTGTGAAATGTAATGCCACAATTTGCTGCCTGCAAATAATCACACTTATGAGTTTATTAATGCAAAACCCACAGAGATGTATCTATATATGTTTGTCTAAAGCAGTTTTGCTGGTTATTATATTATAAAATGTATATAATACTTACAGTAACCAGTATTTTTGGCTTTCTGTAGAAAGGCCTGTTATTCCAGTAGTTTAAAAATGAGTAGGAGAAGTCCTGTCTTTGCTAGTTTCAAATTTGATAGCCCTGTTTCAAAGACTATCAGTTCTTCATGTGCTCTGGAGTGGGTTAACCCTGGAAGGCAGCTCAGCTGCTCGCTCACTTCCCTCCAGCAAAATGGGAGAGGCTCTGAAGGGCAAAAGTGAGAAATCTTATTATTAAGACAGTTTAATTGGCAAAGCAAAAGCTACACATGCCAACAAAGCAAAATAGGAATGCATTCACTACTTTCCATGAGCAGGCAACTTTTCTTGTGCTTTTTTATTCAGAGCATGATGTCGTATGGTCTCGAATATTCCTTTGCTCACTTGGGGTCAGCTGTCCTAGCTCTGTCCCCTCCCAGTTTCTTGTGCCACCCCCAGCCTTCCTGCTTTTGGGAAACCTTTGAAACAGAAAAGACCTTGAAGCTGTGTATGCACTCTTCAGCAACAGCTAAAACATTGATGTGTTATCACCTATTACTCTTTTGGTCCCGACTCCAAAACACAGCTCCATACCAACTACTATGAAGAGAACTAACTCCCTCCTAGCCAAAACCAGTAGATGCTCTTTCAAACCCTTACTTGAAATACAATTCTTTGATAAAGACTTGTGAATCCTTTCCATTAAGAAATACTAGTAAATTATGATAGTTGTGAAATAGTAATAAATACAGAGTTGGGAACTAACGTTATCTTTTCTAAAACCGCTGAGATACATTAAAGTGTTTGATTTTCAAGATGACAGACATTTATTGCTGTAGATAATGGGTCTGTAAGAAAGCAATCATCATCAGATCAATTTTGATTAAAGAGCAATAAACAATGTAAAAGTCTTACAAAGTCAGTGTTTCAATGATTTTGTTTGTTGAAAATATTTGAAAATACCTAAAATGCAAGCACTCAGGTTGCTAATACTTTTGGGAGAGAAATAAAGTGGAAATTTGCTAATTTGCTTCCATGTATACTGAAAATCTAAGTAATATTTTGAAAGTAGAAGACTGTTTTTGTTTTATTTGTCGGTATATTTTTTCACTTTATTTTAGCATCACAGCAGCTGGAAAAGAATATTTTGGTGCTGTCATCAAAATTTGTTCTGGTAGAAAAACATTGTCCATATTCTGTTTTTATTAGGCACAGTCACCATTTATGATGCTGATTCCATTGTTATGAATTTGTTGACAATTTCTTTATCCTTTTCTATCTTAATTAATTTTACTCTCCTTCAGAATTGTGGAAAGAAGGGTAATGCTGCCTGAAAGCCATCTTTGATATCAGTTATCGGAATGACTTTGAATTAGTAATTAAAACTATATTAGGATTTTTCTAGAGTAGATATTAACATGTTCATAATGAACCCTTCTTCTCCTCAAAGTGGTTCTGTTTTCAAAATGACTGGCAGGTTTAGTTTTTATATTGTTTTCACTACCTCAAAAGAAAAGCAGATTTCTGGTAAAGTTAGAGCATTAACGGCAATAAGTAGTAATGCTGTAAGTCATAGACTTATAAAATGGTTTGAGTTGGAAGGGACCTTAAAAATCATCTAGTTTCAAGTCTCGCTGCAGGAACACCTACTAGATCAGGTTGCTGTAAGCCCCATCCAGCCTGGCCTTGAACACTTTCAAGGATGAGGCATCCACAGCTTCTCTGAGCAACTTGTTGCAGCTTTTACCCTCACAGTAAAGAATTTCTTCCTCATATCTCATCTAAACCTACCCTTTCAGTTTAAACCCATGTCCCCTTGTCTTATCATTACATATCCTTCTGAAAAGTCCCTCTCCAGCTTTCCTGTAAGCCCCTTTTAGGTACTGGAAACCATTCTATGATTCTATGAAGTAGTTTTCAAATTGCAGTACTGCCTTCCTCAGTTTCACCTATTTTATTGAATGTTGTAATTGTAACCATAGCAATCCTAGCAGTGTGTTTTCTTAGTGTTAACTTTCTTCATGAAACTAGAGAAATCATCTTGTAAAATGTATTGTTCCCATCAATGAAATGACTTTATGAGCTCTGCCTCTGCCTTTTATTTCAGTCAAGGGCAGTGCATAGTTTCTGCTCACTGCAGGTGACTCCATTGTCATGGAGAGAGGGGAGGATATATTGCTTGGAGAGGCTGTGTAACCCTTACTTTTATTTTCATTTTTTTGCATTTATTTTAACACCTTTTATTGGGCAGAGTCTTGAAGGCTGAATTATGGCACAGTTTAAGAGTATCCGTAAGAGTTTTATTACTAACATGTTGCATTCCCAGTGCAATAAGAAGATTAATGTCTGGGCTGGCAGTTGTCAGTCACACCGAGAGTATTGACCTCCACTGCTGCTTGGATTGAGCTGGTTCTCAGTCTTGAAAAGCTGCCATCTGCCTCTTCTGTGCTTCTTTTGTAGCTTTCCTATCTTGAAGCATATCTGTGGTATTCCCTCCCCCCTGTCCCCTGTCCTTCCTTAATTTTGATGACATCAAGTGTACCCTGATGAAGTTTTCCAGTGGTGCCGCTGAGTGGGGAAGTGGCCACTTTAGAAGGGAGAGCCACCCTGCAGAAAGGCTTGGATATGCTGGAAGAGTGGGATAACAAGAGCTTATGAAGTACAGGGACAAATGTAAGGTTTTGCACGTGGGAAAACATAACGTAGGAGCACAGCACAAGCTGGGATCTACCTGGCTGGGGAGCAACTCTGTGAAAATGAACCTGGAGAAGCTGGTGGAGAACAAGCTCCATATGAGTGAACAGTGGGCTGCTGTGGCAAAGAAATGCAACACGATGATGGGTTGCCATCAACAGAGGCATCACCAGCAGAGAGAAAGAAGTCGTTATCCCACTCAGTGATTGTCTGGTCACATTTGGAATACTGTGCTGTTTTGGTCCCCACTATACAAAAAAGATGCGGGCAGGCTGGAAAGAGTCCAGAGAAGGGCCACAAAAATGGTCAAAGGACTGAGAAGTGTGCCATATGAGGAAAGGCTGAGAGAGTTGAGATTGTTCAGCTTTGAGAAGAGAAGGCTTAGGGGAGACCTTATTCATGTTTCAGCATTTAAAGGGCGGCTAAAGAGAACATGAAGACTCTCTTTTTACAAGGAGTCACATGGAAAAGATGAGAGGTAATGGGAACATTCTGATTGGACACAAGACAAAATTTCTTCACATTGAGAAAAATCAGCTATTACAATAATCTCCCCTGTGAAGTAGTGGATTCTCCAAAATTGGGCACCTTTAAGATTCAGCTGAAGAGGGTGGTGGCCCATTTTGTCTAGACTGTGCTTTGCCAAGAATGTGGGACCAGATGATCCTTGAGGTCCCCATTCAGCTTAGTGTTTTATGATTCTATGATCTTGATAATTTCACTTTAATTTTTTAATTTGCTACTAGCACCTGTGTATTCTGTTTCCACTTTCTTATCCTATATGGCTTAGTAGTCTTCATGCTCTCATTTCTTCTTCAGCAACAAAACCTCATTTTCAGCAAAATAGTAAATACTCTGCTTACTAGCCCTCTGTGAGAGATTAGCTAGTTTGTGACATGGTGTTGTGTAACTGCAGAATTTGGAAGAAATTTAAATGTGATAATACAGTTAAATAAAAATATTATACAGAATATGATAAAAAATACTGCAATTTGGAAAATGTTCCTTACAGTCAAAACTTAGATCTGTTTTATTTGTGCAAGAGGAAGTGAAGGGATGACTTGATTGTGAGAAAAAACTTTTGGTGAAAGATAACTATTTTGTTTGATGGAAAAAGGTATGAGAGTATCTTGTAAATGGAAGCTAAAATGAACAATTATAGACAAAATGCATATTTTATTTTTTTTAACAGAGCATTTGAACATCTGCCCTTCCCTTCATTTGCTTCCTGGTAATAAACTGCAGCCTCTTTTGGACAGCACTTTGAGAAGCATGGTTAGACAGTAACTAACTGTTGTAGAATTTGCGTCTAGAGCAAATTGCAAGTAATAAATAGAGCTAAATAACATTAGGAGGAGTCTTTGCTTTCATTTGACTGAGGCTTGACTCATCATCAACAGAAAATTATATTAAATACAAAACCCCCCACTGGTGCTGTAATCACGGAAGCAAAATCCTAAGTCAGTTGACAAGGAAGTCAATACTAGTTGGCATTAACTTCAGAGGCATTAGCCATGGGTTAGGCACTGTTGCATTCTAATGCAACAGTCAGAAATATCTTGCTCTTTCCACTTTCAGCTGAGGTATTGTCTGGTTATGGTTTTCTTTGATTAGACAACTATTTCCTGAGCATTATGTTAGAAGAACTATTTTTTGAGCATTACAGAATACCAAATTTCTAACTTTTTTTAACTTCTGACAACATCTAAGATACGTTTTGTGGAGAAAGATCTATGCTCTCTTCAAGTCACAAAGTGGAGAAGGCATGTGCTATGTACAGTGGATTGACTTATAATTGTTGGAAAAACTTGTTATATGTTAATCTATAAGGAAGCTTGATCCTTAGGCATATATAAAAATCAATAACTGTGAAATACCTGCTTTCTTTGACATCTAAAATATGAACAACTAAATTTTCTGGAGTTTTTATTGTGTTATAAATGATGAAATGTATTTGATCTGTTGTTTTCATGTAAAGAAGAATGTAAATATTCTCTTAATATTTTTTTCAGATGTCAGCCAGTGACTCTTGCTATCCTTTCTTATACATGACTTCAAAAAGCTGCTTGACATTGCATGATAAATGCAATTTCCAGGAAAAAGAATTTCCCTATAATTTATTTTTGTGTGTGTTTTAGGGAAGCTGGGAAAAGCGAATTCTAAAAAGTCTGAACAGCATGTGCACAGAACTCAGTATTCCACTAGCTCAGAAGGTAATGTGTTGTTAATTTTGTGTTGTCAGACTGACTTTTTTTTTAATTAGGCCTCATCTTGCACACTTGTAATGTTCATTCTTCACATTGTTATCAAGAGCTACAGGTCCAATATCCAAATAATTTTAATGCAGAGTAATTTTCAAGGGTAGTGGAAATGAAGGCATCAGCTGAGCTTGGGAGAAGATGAAGGCTGTAGGTAGATTTTCCTCTTTGCTGTTGCAATAATTATTCTCTTGAGGGAGCAGCATGTTGGAAAGCTAATTACAGCATTCATTGCTCTTAAACAGCATTTTGTGTGCAGACTCAGCTGTGTAATTGGTAGCTGTGCAGCTGTATGTGATACAGCTGTGCTGTGTGTACCAGAGAAGGCTGCAGTTAAATTGGTAGGTTAGGGGAGAGGGAGATACTGGCACATGGCTGATTTTGTTTGTCATTCATTCTGATCTGTTTTCTTTTGGTTTTTTTTTTTATTAATTGAGAGGCTTTAAAGATCATGAAGTAATGTTGGAATTTTTTGTTCGTTCTGTTATACCTCTGTGATGGGTGGCAGAACCGCTGTGGTTCATCATGAGGTAAAGGATGCAGCTGTGTTTGGTTTTTTATAACTGCCAGGGGAGGAATAAATCCAACAGCTCTATGGGATGGGCAGTAAATGTTCACTAAAATGAAACTGAGCACTAAATAGGCTTCAATTCATTAATAAACACCTGAAGCTATTTAATGGGCTCCATTTTTCCTGAAAGTGGAACCTAGGCTTTCTACAGTAGAATACACCTTCAGGCTGGGGCTAATTTGTAAGCAAATAAGATTGTGTTGCTATTTTTAAAGTGTTACAGTAATACATACATATTTTAAAATAGGCATGTTTTTAGTCATTCTGTTAAAAACAAGAAGAGTTACTTTTTGTGCCTTTCAGAGGCCTGCAAGTGAACAGAAAGACCTACTTAATAAATGGAATGAAATGGGAACTGATGAGCCAGGTAAGGTCAACTAAATATACATGCATTACATTTTTGTACCTAGAAAGTAGCATGCACATTTTACTTATCTGTCACAGATTAATCTAATCTCTTCAAGGAAAATTGATTTCAATCTTTTTTCTAATTGGTAATAAGTCATTATGAATAATTAAGTATTTTATTTCAAGTTATTGTAATAATATTGAATCATCACTGAGAGGTTTGGTATAATACTCCGTATTCCAGTACTTTAGAGATTTATGCAGTTATGACACAGCTCCTCTTACTGTGTAAACTGAGGCTAATAGAAAGAAAATGTTCAGAACTATGGATAATTAAGCTCAGACTTTTTCTTGACAAAAGATAAAAATAACTCTTGCACAGAATAGTCAGGGATATACTTTTGTAAAGCAACACTAATTGTCTTGTTCTTTCGGATCCAAGTTCCTTAAACTGATTTTGCAAAGGCAGTAGTTTGTGTCACAGTACCACCTGTCTGATGGCACATACTTTTCATGGATTGTTTATGATGACCACCTAGTTTTCATTTGACAGCAGTATGTGTAATTCAACAATCTGAGCTGTTAAAAAATATCCTGCTTTTGAATATCTTTTCCCATGTCTAAGCATGGTTCAGTCTAAAGACTTATGAGGATTAAGTAAAAGCCTTCTGTGACTACTGTTCATAGAATGGTTTGGATTGGAAGGGGCCTTAAAGAAAACCCCTCCCTCCATTTACCTGGGGTTTACAAAGCTAAGGCATTATCAGTAGCATAATCCTGAGAGAATATGTGGTGGTTGTAGGCATGATATCTGCAATGATGTTATTTTGGTCTTTGCTCTAATATGTTATTCAGATTGCTAGATTGTGTTGTAGATATGGTGTGTGTTTTTCTCTTCTTCTGCTTTTAACATAGTGTCATTGACCTCTCATTCCAGATCTAAGTCTCTTCCGGCCTGTTTATGCACCGAAAGATTTTCTTGAGGTAAGCATTTCTGAAAAATACTCAGCCATTAACTCATATCCATTGTAGTCTTTTATGTGAAGTGGGGGCAATAATTGGTAAGTGTATTTCATGCAAATTGTCCTTTATAGCAAATGAAATTTGGCATATTTTTTATAACAGTCCATGTTTGGTTTACAGAACAAAATGCTATTGTGCCTTTTTTTTTGTTTTGTTTTGTTTTTTGTTTGTTTAAACTGCAGTTTTAAATAGTACCTGTGTTTAACTTCTCTTTCTCCCAAAAACCAGTCTGGGGCTAACTTTTTTACTCTGAGAGCAGTTCTCCAACTGAGTTTGTAAATCATTTTACAATTTAAATTCTAGTGCATTAAGCTGATAAATTGCAGTATGTGAAGCTGATACACTGTTCGGTCCTAGATTGCAGACCTATATGTGTTTGCAATTGTAGGTCATCTATGAAACAAGACTGAGTGGAATTTGGAGGCTTTTGTTTGTAGTCAAACTGAACCATTAAAAAATGGTGACTGCGGATTTAAATGACTGTAATATTCATCTTTTTGTATGGTTCAAGCACAGAGCATCTTAGTAAAACAGAACTTGCTTTACCAGCTATGTCTAGAATAGGCACAGAATGATGGACAATAAACATGACAACAGTGAACTTAATGGTGACACAGTAGGAGATTTTTGGATTAAAATGTGATTGGAAATAAAATTTTAATAATTGGTGTCTGTATATCCTTTGAGTTATACTAGAAACAAATCGTCTAGAACACGACAACAGTGTATAATTCTGGAGTTAGGATGGCCTCCAAATTTACAGAGTAAAACTTAGAAGTCTAATACTGAATTATTGGTCAGAATTAATGTATTACTAGTTCAATGTATTTCAGTGCAAATTTAGCGGAATGTCTTTAGTAGTTGTAGAGGAGATTATAGTGTTTCTGACTTAAGTGTAAATTGTTTCATGGTTATGAGTTGTAAATAGATTTCTGAATCCAACAATAAGCTTTCTATCCATTTGATTACATTTCCAAAGAGCTCCTTTTGTTCAATTATCATAGTAATTTTGAAAATGTTTCATTTATTCTGTTTTCCATCACTATACTGACAACCAAGTTCTGTATTTAATCTTGCATCTGTAAACAAATCAATCTTCTTTTTAGCCTTAGTCACTCTCTTTTCTTTTATACTATTTCCTTTCCAGAGCTTGCAGTTTCTTTAAATTTACAAGTCTGACAGTGAGGTTATATGGTATTAGAATACTTACAAGACTGAGAATTGTAGAGGTAGGATGTTATTAAAGAATTTCATAAGAATTGGAAACTCATGTTAGAAGCAATACTTGCAGTTCAACATCATATCAAAATCTATACCATGGAATAACAGTATGGAAGAGACTGTAAATTCCTTTATAGATCACAGTTACTTATCTTGACATGACTCCTTGTCCTTTAAATTTTATACTTGCTTTAGGTTTTTAATTCTGTAATTATTTTTGTTCTTAAATGAAAGAAGATATTGATATATATTGTTATTTAGTAAGGTGTTATTTGAGTAGCAAGTTATTAAGCACTTTGATTGGAAGCTCCATAAGATGCCAATGTAAGAATATGGGTAACAATTCTTTCAGTGAAATGCGATATTGAAGAATATCCTGGATATTGTAGCCATTAGAAATATTCTGATGATATTTGAATAGCTTCGATAAGGAAGTAGATTTTAGTCAAGACACTACTTTGCAGTCAGCACTTAATCCCATAAATCAAAAATTGTTTCTGCTTTTTTATTTCTTATTTTGAGCTTACTTTTCAAAGCGGAATGTGTTTCCTTCCTTAAAAGTTTGAGTCCTTTTGGATTTTTAAAATATTGAGATATAATTTAATAATTGCATCTATATATAGAGGTTGAGGGAAATGGTTTTATGCTGAATTTACTGTTTCCAATACTGATGATGTTAAAAAGAGTTCTGAATATAAGTTCAAGAAATGATAGAACTACCATTTTTAAGGTACTGATGAATCTTCGAAACCCAAATTATGAAAATGGAGAACAGCCTAGTTTCAGAAATCATCTGGGGTTAATTCAGGTTCCTTTAAAAGTTAAAGATATTTCAGAATTGGTAAGTACATTCTTTTCTTATAAGAGGTTTCTGTAGGAGTTGTTTTGCCTTGCTAATGAAAAAATTCTAAAGAATAGAAAAGAATATTAGTATCATAATAAGTTTTTCCTTTTGAAAGTGAAAAGCAATCTAAATATGTAATTAAAATGCAGACCATAAAAAAAGTTTTATGAAAAGACGTTTTTAATGAAAAATAGAACATAAACAGTAAATTATCTGCCAGTAGGGAAGTTTTGGTTTTATATCACGCAGGTTTGATTTGTGCCAAAAATACACTTCTATTATTTTATACACTATATTATTCACTTACTCTTTTTTTTCTGTACAAGAAACTTTAAATATGTAGCTTGTCTGAAGTTTTATTTGATCCCGTACAAGATCAGTAATCTGATAAAGAGTTAGCTTCTGATTTTTGTCTTAAAGTAACTTTAAATCCCTTTATTGTCAGGTTGTAAATGAACGGAAATGTTTGAGTACTAGTGTATTATAATTAGAAAATAGGGGACTTCTTAATGCTTCACTGATGAGGTTTTTGGGAATTTAATGCTAGTAGAAAAACTTGCCTGGGTTGGAAAAGTGCTGGGAATTAAAGATACTTAACCTGATGTTTCATTCAGCCCTTTACTACACCCAGGTGTAGGTCATAGTTGACATGCAGATTGGGACCTATAATTAAAATTAGAGTAAGAATTGATGTGAGATTTTTTCTTGTTTCAAACCTGAGCCCATATTTCATATGCATTTCACATGCATTTAAAAAAAATTATTTGGTTTTGAAAATATTCACATTAATCCTTTCAGAAGAAATCTCTAATGATTTAGAGAATTAAACATTATTATTTACTTTTTATGATTTTGTTTCTTTTCAGAAAGAAGACTTCAGTGAACTAGGCTTAAATATAGGACAGCTCGGTATCGATGATTCAGCACAAGTGCCCCCTGGTAAGCTAATGCTGTGCTTCAGTCTTTTAAATGGAACACTGATGAGTAGAATACTTTGCAATTATCAAGTAATTTGTGTATTTTCCCCATAATAAACCATAAATACTTGTTCTGTAAATCTGATTGTAATTATTTTATTAGTAAAATATAGTAATAATAGAAAACATTACATATTTGAAGAGATTCGGAGAAGATTTAAAATCATCACCTTAAGTTGAAAATACGTTAATTTCACGTTGAAACACTTCAAGACCTAGAGAACCACATTGACTGTTTCCAAAAATACAGAAAATATCAATAAACATTAAGCCAACTAACAGATAGGCATATCTATATACGCACACAAATGTATTTTAAATAACTACTTTTAAGAAAATATTACAGGATATATCCATATATTAATATTCAGTAGCTTAAATAGGGCATAATCTCTATTGGTTTTCCATGTATGCATCTATTCCTGTAGAAAGAGGTTTTAAAACTGTCCTTCTGTGTAAAAATGGAAATCACTATAGTGTCAATATTATTATCAGTATTCTTTTTAAATGGAAACTTAACTCACTGAAAATTTGGGTTCATGTAGTATAGTGCTGCTTCAATATTTGTGTCCTACAGATAAGGAGAAATTCTGTAGTATTATTTCCTCTTAGTTTTTAAAAAAGAACTTCGCTGCTGATGCAGGTTAATTTTTAGTGATGTTAGCAGGAGCTGAATGTAATGATGTGTAATAAAAATATAAAATACATTACCAGCTGGATTATCTTTTTTCTTTCTTGCCATTCTTTTCTGTGTCTTTATTTTCTAGAGTTCTTTGAAAATGAACATGTACGTGTTGGACAGAAAGGTATGGATCTGTTTTTATCTGTAATAAACTGTGAGTAGGTAGGAATGTGTTTAGTAAATTTGTATCTTAATTTGCATGTACCTCTTAGAATTTTAAGAATTTAGACAGACTAACAGAAAGCATTGTCAGTAATACCATTGTAATTTAGATAAAGACAGTCACTAATATTGTTGTCATTTAGGCAGAGACAGAAAAGCAAACATTTGCAGTCTACCAGAAGCTACCAGATAACTCCACAGATATTTCATTAAAAATCAAATGGGAAGCACAGAGGCATAGTTTTTAGTGATAGCTTGACTTATGTCACTACTGAATTTCATTTTAAAATCAAAATACTGTGGACTCCCATCTCTGCACGCGAATTTCTCATCAGTGTAATGGGATTTATGCCTGTGCATCAGAACAGAATCTTTTTAATGATTGTTTGCAATTGCAGAATATTGCAATACTTTACCACTATGGAAAACTCACTTATTTGTCTCTGCATACTGCTTTTTCTGAGAAAGTTCCAGGGTTGCTTTTTAGGTTAAGAAATAATCTTAAAAAAAAGTGGAAAGGTGAAAGAAATAATAATTTAATAGCTTAAATTTGTTTTTAGAAGAAATGTACAAGGAATAGTTGAAATCCATGAATATTTGCTTCTTACTGTCTCTTGTGATTTCCACTAAACATTAGCACCATCAAAGGAAAAATAAAGTGGATACCATCTCAAAAGTGCTCCCTTCCCTCTTTCATTTTTTGTAGTAACGAAACAGTGACCGTTCTTTCTTGTTTCTTCTTTTGTGGTCATCTTCCTGTTCTTCATTGTAAGTTTTGTGATCTGAGACCAACTCATTAGGTACCATCCACCTCTATTTTTTTCCCATTCTTTCATACAAACTACCTGTCTGGACTCCCTGGGCCATTCATTCAACTCCATATTGTAGTTCTTATTCCTCTGTGTAGAGCGGCCTCTGTTACAGAGAATGCCTTAGCTTTTTCTATATGCAAGGACTCCATAATTTATAAAAATGTAAGTGAAGAGTCTTGACCATAAACTGGAATCCCTGTTTATTCAGTGGGAGTCCTGCTGCATACTCTGCTTGTTAGTTATGACATTGGTTGCCACTGATGTATTGATTTTGCTTTTATATTAGATGTATTGCCAAGTCTGAGGATTTTTCTTTGCTGTATTTAATAAAACCTATCTTGTATATAGCAAAACTACTTTTTAATATTTTGTCTCAGTTAAAAAAAAAAGAAATGTAAACACTCATGAACACTGAGATGAATCACGGTCTTTCTGAAGTTTTGTGGAGAATGTAGGAGTGTTTTTTTCTTTTGCCCTCTTCATTTAGAAACAAAGGATCACAAAATGTCTGTGTTAGAGCTCTGCGGGTTAAATAGAAAACTGGCAAACTGGTCTATTCAGTATTTAAGAGGAGACAAGAATTAATTAGATAGATTTTAAATTCCAAACCTCATCCTTCTAAGTCATGTTAAGGCAAATATTGTGAATACTAAATTTAGTGAGATATACAAAAGCAAGTTATTTTGTAGAGACTTTGGAAGAATCAGAGGATATGGATTTGGAAACTTCTGAGCATGAGTGCAACACCTATCTGATTCTAGATAATACCTAAGAAATTTCTTCCAACTCTCTTTCTGTTGTAAGACACTCTGGGTATGAGGGTATAGTTAAATCACATAACCTTGGAGGGAAATACTTTTGCCAGGTTACAGTAGCTAAAGATGTATGGCTTTCAAGTGTATAGATTTAGATAAGGAATCAGACAATCTGTCCTATGATATCTACAGTACTGTACTCAGCATGAGACCTTTGTGACAGAGTAGCCTAAAGCACTGCAACAATGACCCATCTAAGCAAATCTGTCAACAGTACAATATTTGTTTATTGTCAGTATGAAGGAATACCAAAATCATTTGAGAAAGATCTTTATCCTCCAGAGTACACAAACCAATAATGAGAGACCATGACAATACATTCTCTGAAATGGAAAGTTCTTGCCCCACGGTTATCTGTGAAGATATTCGTATAGTTAACATGAAAACAAGGGAGACACAAAAAAGCCAGAAGAAGTGGCAATCTCCTATTTGAACTAAGATACCACTCGTAGTTAAACAGGAGTACTTTGTGGCTATATATGGCTGCTTGTTCTGCATGATGCCTACGAGCTGCAACTAACCTTGCTATAGTCATGGATACATACTAAGTACTGTTTCATGACAGAAGGTAGTACAGCCTTGCTTAGTAATACCAATGTTGTTTCCCAGGGAACTACTTAATTGCACTAAGGAAACCTTTTCAGTGTTTTCCAATTAGCAAATGCTTACAGCATGGTAAACCAGTTTTTAAAGTTAAGTATTAAGGTATTTGAAAGAAATCCTGGACTACATAAATTCTTTACCTGCTTTGTTTCTTACAGTTTTAGCAGAGCAAGATAGTGCTGCAGCTCAACAATATGTTCGTCAGGGATGTCCAACAGCACTCCGAGCTGATCTGTGGGCCCTCATTCTTAATATTTCTAATCAGCCAGAGGTAAGGAACAAAGTGAGAGTAAAATTCAAAGACTAGGTGAGAACACAAACGTGCAAGCACATATCTTCTAGTGATCTTTTTCCAAAAGAGAAAAACTCTACTGAGTTGTCACAGAAACTGATTAACTCCATGCTGTGGTGAAGTCTTTTAGGCTCCTCCCTAAATTTTTAATAGATAGATGAGGAAAATACTCTAGAACGAATTATTAATTTGAGCTGGCTTGTGAGGCTTTCTTATATGATGCTGACTTTTTCAGAAGGGGGCAAGAAAAAAGTCCTGGAAAGAAGACTGAACCTCTCTTAGCTAAGTTTTATAAAATGATGTGTTATATGTTGTTTCCTGGATGTTTGAACCTGTCATCCTATGCATGTACAGATCTTATAAATTGCTTTATATATTATTGCATATACTCTGCATGTGTACAATCAAAAACACTCAAAGAGCAGCTACTAAAATGTTGGTTGTTTTCATACTCCCTTGTACAGCAGCAGTTTTTGTAGTTGATGCAAGTCCTCAGCAATGAAATCTTTTGCAGTATCTGAAGTCATGCTATAGTCAGTATATGTAATATACCTTAAAAAGTTAAATCCCTATTTAAAATATTTGCCGAACTGGGAAAACTTTGATACAAGGCTTTTATTGCATCAATTAAAAATAACATGCATACATATACATTTGCTGATGAATGTGATAGTTTTATAGTATCTCATGTCCTTTGAAGGTGTAGCCATTTTCTTATAGTACTGGGGCTTTTATTGGTAACTACATAGTACAATCATAAGATCTTGCCCTTAGAAACAAATGTAAATCTTACTCTTTCACAGCTTACCTAAGGACTTGAAGTTATTTGGACTGGTATTAGAATGACTTAGTGTGTTCCTTTTTGAAAAAATAGAATAGGTTTTTGTTTCTAGTAAATAAAATAATTATTTGTAGAAGAAGGAGCTGTTGAAATAATAGTGAAATATTATGTGTCGTACTTAAGATGGTCAGTACTAGATTTAAGCTGTGATAGTTTGAATTTTAGAAGCCTTTATCTTTTTGAGAGCAAAAATATTACAGGTGTGAAAATACTGTTGTAGTTTACACAGGATCTGCTTATATTCTGTTAAATGCTTCATGTTTGAAAAGCATTTACCTAAAAATGAAATAATTGAGTAAAAAGCCAGGTATTCTGTTTTGATTACTGAAAGATAAGATAATAATCAGAAAAATGATACATTTTTCATCTTGTGTGAAGCTGTTATGAAAAAAATACACTTTCTGAAACATACATGGATAATTTTCTATGGTTATCTTTTTTAAAGAGGAACAAGTTATATCTGCCTATTAATGTATTTGTCAGCCAAACTGTTAGGTTCTTTTAAAGTTTAATTCTGGTTTATAGTTGGTTTTAATATGTACTTAATATGTGTATGATCTGCTGAATTTCATATCAAACACTTCTTTTCTCTACCTCTTGTGAACGGTTTCTCCGCAGGACTTGAATTGTGTGGCTGCAGTCATTTCTTGCCTGTAATATCTCTGATCTGCAGTTTAGGCTCTATTACATTTATAGCTGTATGAATCTCTAACTCACATGAACTGTGAATTTCCTTTCTTTAATGTAAAACATTTTGAGGGTTTAGTATGGGCAGTGTTGTGTGTGCTAGCATCCAATATTGTTGTTTGGAAATTTTATTCAATAAAGTTCAGCCTCTGCATAAAGCAAATATGCAGCCAAGCCAGGGATGATACCAACAATCCAGCATCGTAATCATAAAAATGATAAACTATGAGCTCTCTAGGCAGAATTATTTAGAAATGCATAAACACATTGCGTGACAATGAATTGTGTATTAGTTTTCATTTGTAATGGTACATTTTAGAGGAACTGTGTTAAAAGAACATTTTTAAGGTTGCAAAGACAAACATTTGAAAGGTGCACCGTGTCACAGTTAATATTGTTTGTGCATACAATCCAATTTGCTGTATGTATATTTTTATCATATGATCTTGAATCACACAGTCACAGTTATTTCCTCTGGGCTGTCTGTCTCATTGCACAGTGTGGATGGAACACACTTATGAGAAACTGTTTAATTATTTTTTTCCTTCTGTTTGGAGTGCTACACAATTGTTTATTCATTGCATGCTGTTGAAACAGTGCTTAGAAAAAAATCTACTCTTTATCTGATGGGCTTTTTATTTTCCTCTATAATTTTTTTTGAGTTAATAGGTTGAAAATCTTACTTCTGAAAATTCCAGCATGCAAAAATTTGTAGTGCTTTACTACAGCTTTTACTGAATGTAGTTTCTAAGGTTTAATAAATAGCTGAGGGAGCATTCTGTATATCTGTGCCTTATCAGAAGTGGGTTTTAGATTAGGATCAGTAGCCAAAGGTCCCCATCCAGACAGCAGAGAATCCAGTAGCAGTAATGCACTGTCATAATTTTTGACTGGAGAAGGATGTACTTTACAAGTACATTTCACAGGTCTCTGGTAAAAGGAGAAAAACTTTTGGACCCTCTTAAAGGATTTACCAAGAGGGATGGGACTTCCTTTGACTCTTTTGTCTATTTTCTCTTTATGTGATCTAATAAGGTTTTTGTTTTGTACTTGCTTCTGGTGCTGCTGTTTCAAAATCTACGGCTCACCTAATTAATGTTGGTTGTCATATTTTAGGCATCATCCAATTCCCATAAATCTCAGTGTCTCCTTTCTAGTCTCCCCCTTGTCAGTCTTTCTCCATATTCCTAGTTCTGTGCTTCACCCACTCATTTTTTGTATTAGATTTGAGAGGCAAGTGTAGGTGGTGCAGTGACAGGGCAAGGGTAACTAAAAATGAGTCATGAACTGCCTACAGTTCAGCAGTGAGAGTGCAGCTCCAGCACCAGGGATTTCATGACACGACACCGGTGGACTGTGTCTGCAGAGAGGCTGCTGAGTAATCCAGACCTTCATTTCAAAGAGGGTGAATCACCACATTCTGCTTTAGGTAGCTTTGCTGGGTTCTGTTGAAATATACTTTTCTCTCTTGCCCATCAGCTACTTTCAGAGCTCCCCTAAGCTCTCAAGTGGGTACAGTATGAGTGGTGGGGTGAAATTTTGGCACATGGCTTTGTAAGGTCAAGAGGGCTGGTCACTGCAGTCCTGAAGTGTAGTTTTATTTCAGTTTGGAAAAATTTGGAGGTGTGGTATTAAAAATATATATAATTCTGATAAAAGCTATAGTCTATATAAAAATGGAAAGGGAAAAAGTTTACAAAATCAAGGTTACATGAAGATTTGGCAGACAAAGAAGAAATGTTGAATCGGATGAAGGTGGTAAGATTTTGGCTTTATAAGGGAAAACATTTGAAATAATGTAAGAAATGTAACATCTTTTTGGACACTCATGAAACTTGCTAGTAGTGAGTTGTCTCATGTGGAGAAAGAAATGAAGCTCTTAAAATATTCCTTCCTGTGTGAGAGATTGACCACCGGAGAGTCTTTTGTCTTAAAAGTAAATCTGTGGCCAGTCTTGTTTATGATTCAGATCTAAGGAATAAATTTGTTAATACAGCATCAATCACAAGCCTCTGGTCTTACTAAGAGACATGGGCAAGATCCTCTTGCAACCAAGTTGTGACTGAAAACCTAGCATGATTC
Organism: Sclerurus mexicanus; assembly: GCA_013396755.1. Taxonomy (NCBI): domain Eukaryota; kingdom Metazoa; phylum Chordata; class Aves; order Passeriformes; family Furnariidae; genus Sclerurus; species Sclerurus mexicanus. The sequence continues at coordinate 909,899 of VWZF01006502.1, read as the reverse complement.
CCAAACCCAACTTCATTTTGCTTTGCAACAATCACAATTTAAGAGAAAATGAATGGTCAGTAAAGAGCTAAAACCTTTATTCCTAGAATGCTGATGATTGTGTTTGCTTTGCAAGTCTCTTTTCAATAATTTATGATGTGTTTTTCAAACATTCTGCATGAGTTCTAGTTCAGAGGGACAGCTTGTCCTTCTTGTTATCTTAGAATCATAGATGGTTTGGGTTGGAAGGGTCCTTAAAGGTCATTTGGTTCCGAACCCCTGACCATTACTTTTGGTTTGGTTTTGATGTTTTTTGTTTGTTTGGGTTTTTTTTTCCTTTGTTTATTATTTGAGTTCTTTTTTTTTTTTAATTAGCTTCTTGTGTTTTAATATAGACAATCATTTGAGATGGCAAAAAAGCCTTTAGACATTATTCATTTGGCAGTGTTACACTTGATTAACACTGTATTGATACTTTAAAGTTGTGACTTTAATATTAGAGTAGCTCTCTGTAGCTTTAAAGAACAGAATGTTATGTTCATACTGCAAATAATTTACATTTAGCAAATATTTATGTAGGATCCTTCCTAAAGAAATAGTGTAGTATTTATACTTTCCCTTTTTATTTCTCAATAGAAAAATTTAAATATTTTCCCTCTGGTAGTCATCACTACTTAATAAATACTGCCTTTGTCCTCATTTCAACTTAACAGTTTAATAATATATTAATTCTAATAGTTTCTAAGCATATATTATTCACTGCTTCTCAGTTTTGGATTAATACCAAAACCAGTTAAAATGTTCTCCAGACTTTATTTTTTTTCCCTTCTCTCCCTCTCAAAATTTCATCTTACTTCCCATTTGTTCTTTAAATCCTTACTCCAGACTTGTCCATTTGTCAAGGAAATAAGCAGTAAACATGTAAAGCTTGGAGTATACAAGTATTTGTGTGGTGTCCATATGGACACCTTGAAATCAAAATAGTTTTGTGAGGTGGGAAGGAGCTTTGGGACAGCTTATTTGATTTATCAGCTTAGTTCAACTCCATCAGAAACTGTTATTCAATTGTGGGCATAATAGCAGTGTGAGATTTGGGGATTTGGGAGTTAAATTACAACAGTGCAATATTTAATATTTTTTTTCCTTTGCAAGTTCTTTCTGAGAAAAAAAGGATAGAATAAGTAAAAGCAAAGCAGTGTTTGATCTGATTCTTCCCCATCGTTTCATCCTTGTGTGTGTTCTGTAGACATTCAGGGAGTAAGTGGAGTTTTAAAAAGGTCTGAGTTCTTTGTACTCTTCACAAGATTTTTTAAATATTCAGGATTTCATCGTTGCACAAATTTAAGTTGTTCAGAGGTTTGTATTAGTTTAATCTCAAATATTTGCAGAAATTCCTTAATGCTAAAAGATAAGACAGAACCTATTGATGGAGAGGTACATGAAAATAGAGGGTAACAAAGAAATAAAGGCTAATGATTTTGAGCATTGAAAAGGTTTTAGGTACAGAGGGAACCAAAGGTTGGAACACAGGGATCTTTGGTTTGAACTAGTCTCTTCATTCTTATTTTATTAGTTTTCTAAATGAGGAAACCTCATTTTATAATCTCAAAATCCTGAGATGAGCTCAGTTGATCAGAGCCTGGTGCTAATAGCACCAAGGTTGTGGGTTCAGTCTTCACATGGGCCATTCACTTAAGAGTTGGACTTGATGATCCTTGTGGATCCCTTCCAACTCAATATATTCTGTGAATTTTGGTGAGGTCTTAATTCTTAGGGCTTGAACTAGAATAAACCATGATAGAATGTTTCATAAATATGAAGTGATTTTTTCAGCTGAATACATGCTGCTTTTTTTTTTTTTCAATTGCTGAAAATTGAATTTGTTAGTTTAAATATAAATTAAAGTCGTGTTTCAGACTGATGATGGTAATTTTTTAATTTTAGGATATCTTGTATTATGAACAGCTTAAGTCCAATGTGATTCAGCACAACCTTCTAGTGGACAGCCTGATTTACAAAGTAAGTAGTTCCCTAAACAGTGATTAAGTGATTTATATACTTACCCCACTGGTATCTTGTTGCTTGTGTTCTTTTAACAATGAAAATATTAGATAGTTTGGTTTTAAGGAGTGTAAGAATTAGTGTGAACTTATTATTGTGAACTCACTCCTTTTGCCTGCATTGTCTCTTGTGGAAGACATTGGAGTTGAACCCTTAAGTTGTAAACAATTGGTACCTTCATTTGAAGGAGTAACTTGTTTTGTGAGAAAGAAGGAACAGGGGATGAGCTTCCATTTCAAATTTTTACTCTGAATACTTAATCATCATGTTAATGTAGTATTTTTTAATTTTAAAATATGGAGTATAAACTTAAATACAGTTCTTTCATGATTCAGTGGTAAAACAATCTTCTTCCACTGTGTTAAGTTTAGCCTCCATGGGAGTCTGAAGAGAGGTATTTTGGCTTCAAGCTGCTGTATTCTTTTATTACAGGATGTAAAGCTGACAGCAAGCAATGATGACTATTATTTTGTATTTGAAGATTATTTATATCAGGTATGTAAATATTTTTTGGTTAGCCAAACTGGGAAGTATACTCCTGTGGGATTGTATCATCTTTGGAGTGAGGACTGCCTTTGTGTAGGCAGAGTACAGTGGGACAGATGCATCTGTTTGCTGCATTCCATATACTTTCCCTTCTTAATAACAAATTTGTACTCTTAAATAGATTAAGCAGGAGAGGTTTCTAAAACTCCTACAATGAAGGACCCTACAAAATGTCTTACCAGTGCAGTAAGCAAGAAAATGTGAAGTCAGCCATATTCTTGCCCTTTCCCATCTTGCAATAAATAGAAAACCAATTAAAAGCTGTGACACACTGAGAAATTAAGACTTGAGAAGTACACTCAGGGTTTCACATTAAAAAGATTGCTTTGAAGTGACCCACTGCAATAAGTATAAAGGATTTTGTATTGTCATATATTTAATTTAAAGACATTGATTCTGAATAAAGTTGAATATGTATGCTTACTTTTAGGATTACACCATTCTAAAGCTGCTTCTAGTAATGGGGTACCCAGCTAATTTATAAAGAATTATCTTTGGGTTGGCCTGTCAAATGCCCTTAAATAGAAGATTACATCTATGAATTTCCTAATATGTAGTTGATTGCAGTGTCACATAAATGTCATGCAGTGAATTTAACATTTCCACAATGCTTTTGATTTCATTAATCCCATCTGTTAGGTTAGACTTGCTTAATTTTTTGGTTTAGAGCTATGTGAAGCTAATAATTTTTTCTTTGGTGGAAATATGTAAAACTGCTAGTAATTTAACTAGTCGAGAAACTGTCCTTAACGCTGCTTAGTCCATACAGATATAAAAATATGCAATACTATTTAAGCATACTGTTGTATCATGTCTACATATAATTTAGCATATAAGCATTTAAACATTAATACTTAAAACCTTGTGAAATTAGACCCTTTTTACTTAAAAGTAGTTACAATATTAAGATCTGTATTCAAATCTGTTCCTGAATTAAAACTTGAAAACTGGCTGCATAATGATGACTCAAACATTGAGTTCACTGGAATATTTACATGTAGGAGTTTTTCTTGATTTAAGGGTCAAAGATGATCTTCATTATTGTAACACTGTGTCTTCATCATGGGATGTGAAAATCTTATTCCTGGTTCATTTGTTACATAGACTATTAAGGCATATTAATTAGTCATTAACTGACAGTTCCAGTGAACACAGAACTATAAGCTCTGAAGGAGGATGAACTAGTATACCATATAATCTCTTGTTTTAAGACAATCAGAAATAGATTTTTTCATCATTCTCAATATATAACATAGTTGAACATTTTTGTTTTGTATATAACTCTATTAACTAAAAGAATGACTACAGAATGAAAATCATGAAAAAGGCTAAACTGTCTTTAGTAATTTGAAAGGGAGTCACCAAAAATCTTCGAAAAATTATGTGGCTAGTTTTACTGCAAGGCTTTCAGGCAAAGATTATCTCAAACTTCTAATTATTCATTGCTCTAGTTTTGTTTGCTACTTCGTGGTATTCATCAGACTCTTCTCTAATAGAAAGCTATCCCTTTTCCTTGATAATTTCCTCTCCCAACCTAATTTGCAAATGCTTTGCTGTCGAATTATTTTGTTCTATAGTCCCTGGAAAAATTCGCAGCATGAGTCATTCTGATATGGGATATTATTTATTGATTTATTATGATAACTGGAACTAAATATTGGCTAAATAAAATAGGTGATGAAAATGTTAGTTTAAACCAGAATGCATTTTGCACTGGTTTTGTGGTTTTTTTTTCTATGACTAGTTACTGCCTTTAAGTTTCCCAAATCAATGAGCAGAGTGTGTGATTTGTCTGTGTGTTGCTTAACAGATCTTTAAAAAGATCATCAAAACAAGAAAATTTGGGCTTAAAATAATGATGAGGGTAGTTGCTTGGGTTATTGGTACCTCTTCAGCAGCATGCAGTCCTTTTCAGGAAAAAACACTGAAATTATGTAATTTATTTCATTTAATATCTTTGCTTTCTTTACCCCAAAGTTTACATGTTTTTATTACTTCTTTATAAATATTGAAATAAAATACAGTTAATTTTAGTAATTTCTTTTTGGTAAAAGCTTTGGCTTTATTTTTCTTTCCCTCAGTGATTTGAATTAATTTTTCTTTTCAGTTTTGATTATAAATATCCAGTAGTTTGACAAACCTTTCTGTACTTTAAATGGGCTTTGTGTCATTGTTTTCTTTAGCGCTGTCATTTTGTTGATGACAAAATTAACACATGAATTAATAGATTTGTAAAATCATTATTTCAGGCCAGAGGTTCAATTTGAATACTTTAGCCTTACATCCTGCATAATGAACACATGCAAAGAATCTCACCCAGCAGTTTTTAGGTATAGACATAACTTATGTTTGAGCTAGTCTACCTCTTATAAAGATGCACAGTCTGAATCTAAAGACTTCCAGATACTGGTACTGGACACTGTATTCCTAAAAAAGGGGACCTCAAATTAAGGTTACATTCTTTCGCCTATGAGAGAATATAATTTATGTTCTTTTCAGATGAGTTTCTTTTTCTTTCACCTCAGTTAACATACACAGAGAATTAAATTTGCCTGTGTATTGTTATTGTCAGCGACATTTTGGCAGCTGTGAAAATGATTGTGTATTGCACGAATATAATATTTAGCTTAAACTGTTTGAGATAAAGAAACTGTTTATTTTTTATAAGATATTCAATAAATAGTTTTGAGGTTCAAAAAAGTCTCAAATATAACCTGCTTTACATAAAAATATTGAAAAAGCAATAATGTTCAGATGTTTCATTTTGCACGTTTCCTTTTGACAAATGCCAATATCTGGAAGATTTTTGCACTAATTAACGGGAAGGAAAAATCCATTCATTTTTATTCTTAGTAAAGTAGTGAAACACCATCTAAAGCCTTTCCACCTTTTACACCTTGACTACAGTTAAAACAAACAAGTTCTTAAAACCTGCAAGAGTGAACGGATTCAGGTGTGCAAGTCAGCAGCAGGTTGATGTCTGCCTTACGTCTGCCCTCTCCTGTGCATTTTTGATAGTGCATCTTTTAGTTGCATGAAAACATGATGATTTAAAAATACAATACTAATTATTACATTCTTTACAACTCCGGGTAAGGTGAGATTCCTTACTGTTATTTTTTTTTCTATAAATGCTTTTACTATTTAATTTTATACTCAGTTGCTGTGAATACTGGATTTTTCATTTATGCAAACAATAAACCCCAAATATACTTTACAGAGTACAATGTGCATTTCAGAACTTTGGGATACAAGGTGATCTGTACTTTTTGAAAGAGCTGAATTTCGTGCAATCATTCTGTTAAAGATCCTGGCAATGAAAGCAAATATAAGGATCAGCCTTCTGGAACTGCACACCTCTGAGAACGTAAATGTTTTATTTATTTATTCACTTACTAGGACTTCCCCAGGTCATAGTAACTGAATAGAAAAACAGTCTAGTAGACATCAAAGCAGCCAGTTACACGGACAGTCACTAATGTTGTGATAGAAAGGGATAAACACAGACGAGAGGGAAAGAGGAGGGTTGGAGAATGTGGATATTTAACTGACAACAAATGATTGTGAAGGTAAAATCATAGCAAGTTCAAAAAGCCTGGAAATTTGAACAGGAAAATAAACTAAGTTGATCAAGAGCTTTCAACTTTATTTGCTCTCCTCAACAGCATCTAATAGGTGCCAAAAAGGGCAGGTCCTTGAATTTGTTTCACGTTGCTTTGTTGATCCAGTAAGTCAGCTGACTGTCATATGCTGTCTTTTCTACAGGTATTACTCTGTTTTTCCCGAGATACATCTGTATTGGAGCACTTTACTTACAGTAGTGCCACCCCACCCAAATCATACATCCAAGGTAAAAGGAGTTGTTTTAAAATAGGTTATACAGATTTTTGCTGGCTGCTGCAGTAATACAGTATGTGAATTTGCTTTGTGTTCATTACACCTAGTAGACTGCAGATAAAAGAATGTTAATAAAAACTCATGTATCCAGTTGACTTCTGCACAGATTCTGTTAGGACAGTTTTGAAGCTGATCACATAAAGGGCAGATTGCAATGCTGTTCTCCTGCTGCAGGGGTCTGTATATAGTTTTTCAGTGTTTTACCAAAAGAAATGAAACACACAACTATTACAATATGGTATCTTGACAACGTCCATCTTCATTAGAGCTAGAAATTTAAATATACAGTGTTTTCCTCTGCAACTTCAATAAATTTAGCAGCTGGAAGTGGTTTCAGAATGTTGTCTTCCCAAAGCAGTGAGTTTTGCAGATATTTGTAGACAGGAGTAGAACATGTTGCTGGAGAGCTGTGGACTCTGTTCGAAGGTGTAGAGGAGTAGAGCACACTTAAAACTGATTTTTTAAAAAAAGCATGACATCTTCAGAGTGTTATCTTATTTTTGGATGTTCCTTGGCTTAGGTTCTCATTATTTTTCTTAACAATCTTAAATTTATTGGTTCAGTGTTATCTGCCAGCTTCTAATACCATACCTTTGGACTGTGTTTCCATGTTTCTTAGAGCCTCACCTGCCTTGACTTCACCCAGAGGTTCCTAATTTTGCCTTCCTTCTTGAATAATCCAGTCACTTTTTTTTCCATGTACCTTTACCTTCTACATTCCCATTTTCTTCCTTGGTTCCTGGTGCCTGTGTATTTAGCCAAATGGGATCCCCAAGTATTTTTTTTTGAGCAGGACCTCTGCTGTCAGTTTTCCTCTTGCTGCTTCTTATGTCACTAAAGGTAATGTTTGGTTTCTAATTTTTTAATTCCTTTTTTATTGCTTTTGGGTTTTTTCTCTCTCTTTAATGGAATCAGGGACTTTTCTTTACCTACTTCGGGAAATGAGCAAACGGCTCACCTGAGAGCAGAACAGCAGTGGGGTCCCAGATCTCACTTCAGACGCAGAGCCAAGGTAGCCCAGAAACACAGCTAGGGGGAACATCCTGCTTATTCCTAGACAAATCTGGAGAATGAAGTTGCCGATATCTAAATCTGTGCACTATAAATCCAAAAGGCTTGTAGGTCCTATTTTTGGCTGATTTTCCAAGGGATGTGCTTGCTAAAAATACTCTCCCTCCAGATTACAACTTCTGACTGCACAGGAAGCAAACTATTGAAAGGAAAAGGAGTAAATACTTTTTATAAAGTTTAATGAAACAATTAACTTCTATAATTGGAAAATACTTAATTTTATTTACGCGGCGTAGTAGGCAAAAGTTTTGCAGGTTAATTTTTATTTTAATTCAGTCTTCATGCTACAGGAAAATAACGAAGTCCAGATTCCATTGAACCTGACAAAAGTTCCCTGTGCTAAATTCTTCTGTGTAGAGTGAACAGAATATACAGAGATCTAAAGGATCTCTGAAAATTCTATAAATTTTCATGTAAGTAATTACACTTTCTAGTTGAATTTTCTCATTTTAAAACTAAAAAAATCACAGGATTTAATTAGTGTACAATTATGCATAATAACACCTTTATATTTATAAATAAATTGTTAATTTTTAATAATGGATTTTTGATTATTAGACTCTATGCTTAAAGTATGGTGTACTAATATGTGTTCATTTTGCAGGAAAGATAAAAAATGATATGGTCAGTCTATATGATCAGTGATTTTCTTGACTTAGTCTTTTGTATCCAACAGATTACTTAAATATTTGTTTGTTCTTTTAGAACTGTACCATCCATCTTCCTCTCTGTTGCAGGCCTAATGAAGCCTTGAATATTTTTTATCTGTGCTTTTATCTATTTTTTTAAATGCTTTTCCAGTCCCTGTGTCAGTCTGCCCTTAACCTTATTCCCTCATAGAGCTTCACTGTCTTCAAGGTCTGCAGCAAACACCTTTAGAGCTCCTAAGATACACCCAAATAAAATCTCTGAAACAGCATTGCTGAAGCTTTCCTCCTCTATTTTGTTGTTTTTGTTGTTCTATCATCCTTCTTTATTGGTGTTCCATTTCAGTTTTATATCTGACACTGTACCTGTCCTGTTGCATTGCTTGCTTGTTTTAGACAAATATCAGATGGTCAATAATGTAATTACTTATGATTTTTATAACTGTAACTTAGAATATACTTTTTTAATTTAAATCTTTACACCTTTTAACAGCTTAATTACATTTTCTTTGTGGCTTGATGGTTCACAGGAAAACTCGGAATGGAAGAATATGCTGTTTTCTATCCTCCAAATGGTATGAATTATACTATGGCCTCCTCTAGTGGTAGATTGTAAAGATACAGGATTTTGTCCTCAAATATGTGATAAATTCTTTTTCTGTTACATGTTGTGTTTTACTGTTACTCTCTGAGATTCATTAATTTAAAGGAATAAGCTGGACTGAAGCTGCTCCGAAACCACATTCAGCCTGGTGTTAGTAGTCACATACAGCATTTGTCTGTGTGGGAAGGAGAAGGAAGACAAGTTGTGGTGCAGCAGCTTGTGTTCCAGTCTTGTATCACCACTTAGAGGATCTGAATGATACATGCTCATCTTGACTGACCTCCCAGCTTTTCAGTACTGATCAAACCACACCCTAAAGTCTTGTCCTTTCAAAATGTGTGTTCATACTAAAAATTCAGACACAACTAATCTATGTAATTTTAAGTTAATATCCTTTTGGTTCCTGTAACTTCAGTTATTAAAATCGGGGTTTTTTCAATTCTTACTTTGACCAGTTCAGTCCCTGTCGATTGGATCCTTTCCCTGGTCTTGCACTGCATTTGTATTTTAAATTCAAGGTCTTTGCTCTTGCTTTCAAGGCCTTGTGTCACCAATCTTAAATCCGTGTCCCTGGCCGTGTCTTTTACGTCTTTTGTGTTTTAGTGGAGTCAGTTGCAGCACATAATTTTATTTCCCCTTCCACATTTGCCTCTACAATTCCTTGCAGCTTTGTAGCCATGAAACATTGTTCTTACCTTTTGCTGAAGCAGCTTCCTCTTACTTTTCCTGTATAAAAACTAGTGAATGGGAGCAAAAAGCAGCTGGAAAGGAGGAGAGACTTGTCATGCTGCAACTGCCAAGTACTGTAAATGTTTTATCTGAGTACTACATGAATTACTGGAGCTCTTGGCCTCCTTTTTTTCCTGCTCCATTCTGGTCATTGAATGACATTTTCGGGTTGTCATTTATCTGAAATTAGGCTCTGATATCAGCAAAGCTTTCATGTAACAACTTCATGGAAACTGAGCTTTACTTTACTTTCTAGGAACTATAACTTGTATTTAAGCGTGTAATTGGTTGTACCGAAGTAAGAGATCTGTACAAGATTGAGATCTATGCAGGTACCATACAAGGAAATATGTATTCCTGTGGTAGGCAGAATACAGTTCAGTAACTTGGACGGGAAATAATTATTTTTGCATTGATAAAAAGGACTATAAAAGAACAAAAAAAAGAAATGTTTTTGTTTTGTAGGTGTAATTCCTTTTCATGGCTTTTCTATGTATGGTAAGTGTGACTCTCATAAACTAAAACCTTGGGAGTGCTTTTTATCATATTGCAGTTTAAAGCTGTATGTACTGCTTTGCAACTTTTAAACTTGTATGATTTTATGTTTCTTTGTGTTTAGACTTGTACATAATTTTAAAAATTCCAGGCTGTTTTTACTGACTTACATTACAGCTCACTACTGTGCGGGAGTTCTTCTTTGAGAGCTAATAGCTGAGCTAAGCTATGCGTCTGCATGTATGTGAATAGAGGGATAGAGTTTGTCAACAAAGTGCTCTTTTCTTGTGTTTCACTTCTGGGTAGACAAAGTTACCTGTGAAAAGAGTTCTTAAAACCATGAGTTATGTGAAAGGCCTGTTGCTGTATCCATTTGCCTACAAGAGGTATTAAAACAGCATTACATAATAGAATGGCTGCTACTTTACTGCACAGAGGAAAGCACAAATATCAACAAGATTTTTAGGAAAAACCCATAAAAATTTCCTTGGATTTCAGACGTTACAAGGCAGCAACTGCAGATGAACTCCAGCAGTGTGAGACTAGTTGTCTTGGCTTTTCATTTTTAGTTTTGATTTATCAAAGATATTTGTGGCAAGCAGATTTTAAGATTATATTTAAAATGCCATATTTTGCTAATAATAAGTTTAATGATCATACAATAATTAAAATCACACAATTTAAATATGAGATGCAAATTTGAATCTGAGTAAGGAACCCAAAGTCTTTGAACTAATGAGCACTTTAGTTAAAACTCCTTCTTAGGGACTCACTAGAAGGCTTTCATTTGTTCTGGGTGAGCCACTTTTCAAAATGTTTGGATTTGACTCTGCTCTTGAGAACAGTGTCTCCCAAACTTGGGTGTGTGTTTTCCTTCCTCTCTCCTGTCCTTGCTCTTCACAAGGACTTGGAATATGCTGGTTGTGAGAAGGAGGGAGTTTGAAAAGTCAGGCAGCAGAAACATGGTAGTGTTAACTCCAGGCTGTGGGTACAGTGGCTGGGACCAAGCAGAGCACCCTCTGTATTCCATACTGTGCTGCTATATGAGGAAGTATCTGGGTCCTTATGTAAATCCTATACACATTTTCCTGTTTGCATGCATACATTTGCAGGGTGCCAGCTGTCGGAGGCTATTCTCTTACCCTCCTGGCCTTTATGTATATATGCACGCTGCCAAGTCTCCCACCTCCATCTTCAGTTATTAAAAACATAAACACTAGTAACGCCCTCTGCTTTTCTTGCCCTGCGTAAGTACATGTTTCTGTGAACATCTCACCCTACCTTGGCACCCCACCTCTCATACACAGACCAATTTCTTTATTAAGCCATTCTCTCTGATACATAGATATGAAAATAAATTAACACATGCATATATCCACATATATATATATGTATAAATGTACATCTATCTATGTCATATGTATACATATGTATGCAGAGAAATGTGTCCGTATCCCTAGCTTGTGTAAATAAAGGTGAATGTAGAGGTAGACTAGGAGTGTGTTAAAATGTAAGCTGTTGTCCAAAATGAATGCACCTGTAAAATGAAGCAGTCAGCATGATGAGTGAACAGATAAAAAGGCCGTTCACAAAAATGTATAAGGACAGCTGTCTGTGGAAATGCACTGAGTGAATGGAGTATCAGTCTGAGGGAGGTGGTTATGTTTGTGCAGCATATACATAGAACAGCTTTATCTGTAGGCTAGACTTCGCTAAACGACACAAGTTTGAGAGCTGCTGCTTTACAAATCTAGCAAATTCTTATTTTAAGTCAGGTGTACTAAAAGACTTCTAAACAGTAAAGTACCAAATGTCCATGTTTTACAGATCTTGTAAGAAATAAACAGGTCTCTATCAATTTGTCATACTTATGTGATGTTATTGTGGCAACCAAAAGCTGGTATTTTAACATTTTCATTTTCATAACATCTGTCTTCAAGCAGTATTACAAGAGAAGTAAGGAGGTGGTCACTAACCTCAGGGCACATTGAAAGTTACAGACAGTTGAATCAAAGACTTGCACTGTTCAACATCCTGTTGCCCTGCACCCCAGAGAAGGTCTCCTTAAAGCATATTTCGTATGGTTCAAAGCCAGCACTGTAGTGAGCAGTTCTTAGTTTAGACTCTTGAAATATATGTAACTATTACCTAGAATGTATCATACTCGCTTTCTTTACTTTTTACATTAAATGATGAAGTATTCTGTAACAGTCTTTCTCAATTATTGGTTTAGTTAGTATTGTTTTTGTAAATTGTGCTATTGTAAATTACCAAGTAAATTACTTGGTTTTTCCTCATACTTCATGCACTTAATCATTGAACTCTTTTAGCAGTTTGCGGTGTTGAGTCAACTATAATTCTTTTATCCTTTCAGTTGCTCCACTTTGTTTTCTGTACCATGAACCTTCCAAATTGTATCAGATATTCCGTGAGATGTATGTGCGTTTTTTCTTCAGACTCCATTCCATCTCTTCTCATCCCTCTGTAAGTTTGTTAGGAATTAAACCCAATGACGTGATATTCTATTTGCTACGGAAGAATAATATACAGTAGCATGATTTTCTATGTGATAGAAATGTATCCTTTTAAGTATAATAAAATATTCCAGGCAAGTTTGGAACTAGAATTATTAGGTAATTCTAGTTTTGATAGTGTTGTTTTCTATGTCAGTGTTAGTCTTTGCTATAGAACATCATGTACCTTATTAAAATAGTAAGTTCTCATTTTATGAGGTTGTGGGGTCTTTTGTAGAGTCAAGTTTTTTATGTAATAAGTGTCTCAGTTCAAGGAGTCACAAAATACATGCTCACTTTCATTAATGACATGTAAGTGCACAATGAAGTATTGTCTGGGGTAGAGGGATTAAAAGATGATCATGTGTACAGATATTGTTTCAATAATATCAAAGTAATGTGTGTTTGTTTAACTGAAGTATCTTGGTGTGACAGCACATGCTTTTTTGCACTGGTGGATGAATTTAAATAATTTGGTTATGTTTATGACCAGGACTAGCTCTCTTGAGTGTAAGACAATTGTAGAAATTGGCTTATCTTCTGTTTCTGAAGAATAAAACAGAGTAAATATTTTTTCCCCTTCAAAAAGTGCAGAAGAGTTATACTGCTTTTTGAAAACATTTCCTGATTGAAAGAAAATCCTTTCCTTGATATACCATTTCAAGGCTGTGCACTGTGCTTTCCATCATTAATTGCAGGGAAACAGGTCAAATAGGAGTCTATTTGTTTCCATGGGAATTTTGAAAAGGAATTCTAAAATGTGTTTATATTTAACTCTTTTGTAGTTATCCCCACTGCTGTTTGGTTTTAGCTATGAGCGATACTTTTTCTCACAGTCTCTATTTTTTAGTGCAACTGAGGTTTGTTTCATCAAAGTGGAAATATTTCAAGTAGTTCATGTTATAATAACCCACTAAGTACTTAGACCCTGACATACAAACATCATAAGTAACTTAAAACTGAAAGGGACTATCAGAAGATGTTGTGTACATACATAGAATTTTAGGAGCAAAGCTTTAGTGGCTGAAGATATTAGAGCTGCTTGTGCCTTTCTTACTTGAGCTGAATATTCTATCATTAAGAGTGTTTTATTGCTTGAATTAAAAATTCATGCATACTTACATATTGATACTGTTTTCTCGGATTTAACAGGATGAGTGTTCATATTCAGGATATGATCTTGTTTCTTTAGGGCATTGTATCATTGTGTTTGCTTTTTGAGACTCTTCTACAAACCCATCTGCCCCAGCTCTTTTATCACCTCCGAGAAATTGGGGCTCAGCCGTAAGTACTTCTTTCAGACTTATTACAAATGTTACAGATTCATTGTTCTGAAAATGCTGTTCTGTAGTATTTAATTTAAGAGCTATGGGAAATTGCTCAAAAGTGTAAACATCAGTGTGCCATTTTTCCTTGAAAGTCAGCTGAAGTCCTTTGTCTGTGCATCTGTGCTTTGTACATTTCTTCTGTATGTTCTTTGGAAACAGTGCACTACTCAGCTAAGTTTTCAGTAATTCATGGAACTAAATGATTTATTTCCTGGGGGACAGAAGACACAGATGTGTGTTAGTTACAGCAAAAGGTACCAGAAGGGGAGAGAGAGCAAGAAGCTGTCACTGGATAGTGAACTCATGGTACTAAGTGCAGTAGAACCTGAAAACCTCTCTGTCATAATTGTTATCCATCTTAATGGCATAATAGCAGAAAGGATGAAACTTTGAGAGTGATAATAGCTGAGGATCACTCTAATGTGATTGTTTGATCAGGATGATAATGGGAATGATATTAGCACGTTATCAAATGAGGTGCTAAATGGCTTTATGATGGCTGTTGCAAATGAAAACATTGATTATTAATACAGCAAGAAAAAAATGGCTGTTCTTCCTGGATGAGAAATGCAGGATAGTGAAATCTTTTCAATTTATAGCAGGTCTGTCTGATCATTGTGGGAGGCAGGAATATAATAACTGTTGTTTATCCCTTGTTTGCAGACTACGAATTTCATTTAAATGGATGGTACGAGCATTTTCTGGTTACTTAGCTACAGATCAGCTCTTGCTTCTGTGGGACAGAATCCTGGGATACAATTCTCTAGAAATTCTTGCTGGTAATAGCATTATTTTTACAAAGCATGTTAAGTCTGGGTGAATGTAAGGCCAGATACATGTTAGCTTCAATGAAGAATAAAGCTCTTTGAATGCTGACAGCAGATTACATACATGTCAAAGAATATACTTCTAGAAGACTAGAATTGCATAAATTCTGCATCTCTAATGAAAAATGTGTGAGGTAATTTTTTTCATAGTAACACTCAAAAAATGCTTATTGGTCTCTGAACAGAACATCAGATGGTCTCCCAGCCTCAGTGGTATTAGTGAGTGAGTTCATCACCTTTCACAAAATACAGAATTCATGTTACTCAGTTATGGCAACTACTTCTTCAGTACTTAAAGCAACTGAGAGTCGCCCTGATTTTGCTGGATTCCTTGCTTTGAAGTGGCATCTTTAAGAGACTGAAAGTTTTGTACTTAAATAATGTTCTCGTATTTATGAAGATTTAAGATGAGGGTTTTAAAGAAGATGTATCTTCAGTGGGGTTAGTTTTTAAATACCAAGTAGGTGGATAGAAGAGTAAAAGGTTTGGTTCCATTTGCATGTAAAAGACAACTTGTCCCTTTCTATTAAAAGCTACTCATCTTAAACTTGCATTTTCACTCAGACTTTTCTGGAGGAATGTTGTGGTTTTTCTGTCTTTTTAAGAGTGGCCAAAGAAACTCAAACACAGCCACCTGTTGTATGTTAATCTTCAGAATCAAAATGATTAATCTAAGGGAGTGAAAGTTGGTATTTTACGTCAAGATTAATTCTAACCACTAATTAACAGGTCAGGAACTTAAATACTGGGCATTTTCTTTCAGTCCTGGCAGCTGCTGTGTTTGCTTTCCGAGCAGTCAACCTGATGGAGGTGACATCACTGGCTGCAGCTGAAGTAAGGATAAGTTTCAGAGGAGATTGAAATAGCTTCTGATGCTTTGCCAATAAGAGTAACTTAAGCTTCACATGGCACATGGTACATAGTGCAAATCTTTCTGTCTAAATTCTTACCTTAGATAAAAAGTAAGGAAACTGTGAATGTGCAGTACATAATGCTGCTTTTCTGAAGTAAAAGAAAATAAAGTATATTTGCTGCAAAAATGCAGTGTTATAAAATTATTTTGTACAATTAAATTTTTTTCTGTTGTAATATATAATCTGTGTTTGTGGGGCATATTGTTTTTGAAGTATTGTAGAGGTTTGTACCTTTTTCCTCAGCACATTTTAATGAAGTTGCTTTTGTGCTACAAATTACAAAGGTTTTGCAAGATTACTTTGTCAGTATGAATCTGAAATTTCATCATGAATATGTTCATGGGAAATGAAGAAAATTACGCCCTTAAGACGAAGATTATTCTTGTTTAGTAACCTGTTGTTTTTTGGTTTTGTGGTTTTTTTCCAAAAATATGGTGATAGATTTTTTCCAAACTTTGAGAGTTTGTGATCACTTTCTTTGGGATTTTTTAAACATAATTTCATGAGAAGACACTACCTATTTGAGGAATTACATTGCACTTACTTTACAAGTACTAGCCAAGCCACAGGATAATATTTTTAGAAGCAAGTTGTAATGTTAGACCCCTTGTTCACCCATGATGCCATGTATATTTGAAGTAAGGCTAAAGGCTAAAATAAAGTTACTTGGGTTATATATGTAAACATATGCTTTTTCTTTCAAATGTTAGAATGAAAAATAATTCAATAAAGTACAAACATAGACCAGTATAATTTGTTTCTAGTCAGGTCCAAATCTAATTAGTGACAGTATTATAGTCAGTATTTTAATTTTTTTCTGACTTCTTAACTTTAAGGAAATTTGATTCAAATGTCAAGTTTAACAAGCCTTTTTGGTTTTCATCCTAGGCTGTACTTGCTGATCTTTCAACCTTGAAAGTTATGCCTCTTCTTCAAATCTTCTTATTTGCTACTGTCACTTGAGATGCTTCAACAATACTGGTACCACATTCCAGTCTTGCTGGGGAAACTAAGCATCAACTATGCAATGTCTGCATAAAACCAAAATTAAAGTCTGTAATATTAGTTTAGAAATCATTACCTTAAAATTTTCTAACTGAAAACGATAGCTTTGCACACGATTGTGTGCAGTGCATGCTAATGAATTTCACTGTAACAGCAATGGTTATTACATGTATATTGAGAAATAAACAATATGAATCACTGTCTAAAATGCATGTAATAATAAATAAAGTAAATTTAATTTGTGGTCTGAGTTTTGTGATGTTAGTGTCAGAGTTGTAAAATCTCTCTTTTAATATGATATTACTTCTTCAAGCTCACATCTTAGAGGGTATCAGCTCAGATACTGTCAATTTAGAAAACAAAGATACTTTAACTTGCAAGATCTTTTTTTTTTCTCATTTTCTAAGGAAAAGATAGGATTATACATGACTTCTGCTATCTCTACCTTATTTATTCTCTTCACAGAAATTTTGTCCATATTCTTTCTCATGTTAATTGCTCCTGTTAATTCTTTTCCCAGAGGTGTAGTCACGCGTTCCCCATTCATCTTTGGTTCGGTATACAGCTATCTCAGGCATCTGCTAAACTCCTACCCAGAGTCCCATCAAAGGGCCCGTGTTCTAAAATATGTTCCCCTGCAGAGAAGGCCTGAGCAAAGCTTCCTTCAGAACTTGTTGGAGCCAGTCCTTGCATGAGACAAAATATTCCTCTGAGAACGATGCCAGGAGTCCTTCTCTGTGCCCCACACCCTCTTTGGGAGAGCAGTGCTACGCCTTTGACAGTCTTCCAGCCTCTGTGATTCAACAGCTCAGGCTTCAGTGCAAGATCCAAACTCGTATCCATGTGTGACGGATTGTCACTACACTGTCGGGCTGGCATCATCTGTTAGCTGTCATACCTCTCTGTGCAGTCTTCCAGATTTTTTCCACAGATTTGTTGAATACCAAAGTTGGAATCAATAATCTGATTTGATTAGGTGTATCTTAACATCTGAAAAAGGCTCAAGGTCAAATAAACAATGGGTAATATAGTTACTGTGTTTGCAATAGGACTTTTGTAATTGCCTTATGTACATGTAGGTGTCATTATTTGTCATACATACTGAATGTAAGTCAGTGAAACACGAATCCTTGTAGTTTGCTCAAAACCTGATTAGTGATCTAAGCTGTAATCTCAGGGTTATGAGTCTTATGTCTGTGATTCTTGTCTCTGTCATGATAATGTAGTAAAAAACATACTGAACTTTTGTAGATGGACAGTAAATCTATGAGGTCAGTTTTAAAAATGGTAACGTTGTGGACTTAGTATGATCGCTTCTTATATAAAGAACCAAACTGCTTAATAGATATAATATATCCAATGAGAATACTTGGGGAAATTTTGTTCTGGATAACAGAGAAAATTGATCTTTTCCTTAGTATTTGGAATTAATTCTTTTAACTGTTTAACTAGAGGTTTTTCTCTGACACTTAGTTTTTAAAAAGGCATGTGACAGCTTTTAGCCTTTACAAGTATTTCTCTCTTTCATGTATGGGGAATGGAGGCATAGAAAGATTAAGTGATTTGCTAAAGATTACAGTGTAAATTCCTAAAAGAGGTGAGCAGTCTCCTCCTCTCCTGAATTCCCGTTTCGACTTCTGGATACTCTGTTTAATACCTACAAGACCTTAGTTCCTCAGAGCAACACATAATGTACATTACCTTTAAAATGCGGCATTTTGCTTCTTTTAAAATCTGTACGATTGGGTAGCAATTTAGAAATTGTAATGTTGCAAAGTCACAAGGATTGTGGCTCAGTAAGGTTATTACAAGGCTACTATGGCTTTTTGGAGAATTAAAAGTATTTACTAAATAGCAAGGGAGATTCCCTACAGGCTTGCTGACTCTAATTCCCATTGTTCTGTGCAAGTATACAGTGCAGAATCCAAACATTACCCTAATCCATTGTCTGTTCAGCCTTGAGGGGAGACCTCATCACAGTCTACAACTTCCTTGTGAGGGCAAGAGGAGGGGCACGCTCTGACCTCTTCTGTGTGGTGGCCAATGACAGGACCTGAGGGAATGGCCTGAAGTTGTGTCAGGGGAGTTTTATTTGGATATTAGAAAAAGGTTCTTCACCCAGAGGGTGTTTGGGCACTGGAACAGCTCCCCAGGGAGTGGTCACAGCATCAAGCCTGACAGAGTTGAAGAAGTGTTTGGATGATACTCTCGGGCACATGGTATGATTCTTGGGGATGGTCCTGTGCAGGGCTAAGGGTTGGACTTGATGATCCTTTTGGGTCCCTTCCTACACAGCATATTCTGGGATTATTTTTTTTTTCCAATAGTTTTGAAAATGTTGTAAGTAGGCAGAGATAGAGACTGTTGGTTTTTGTTTGAACAAGCAGCTCTGTGACTAACAGAATATGGTCTCTTTTTCTCTGACTTGGCATCTTCTTGGTCATCCTGGCAATCTCATATCTCTCTTTTGTTCCCTCCACCTTTCCCACTGGTGTACTAGAACTCCTGTTCCGGACCTCCACCGGCGTTTCTCCTGATGGCTGCGCAGGGACCCTCTTTCTCTGCAGATGTGAGGTTCAGCACACACCTTTGGCCAGGCCGTGGGTGAGGTTTTACTGAAGTGGTATTGTTTTCATGTTCCACTCAGTTACTCATTTAGTTCCAACAAAATATTGTGTTTCAGATTCTGGCCGATACTTGTGTTTTTAATCTCCCTTGCTCAAATAACACCCTTTAATATAGTTTCTTTTTCAAAAATTAAAATGGCTGGTGTCTATCTTGCAGTGAGATACTTCTCTTGTATACGTGGGTGGTATCAGTTATTTAATTCTTTAACTTCAGAGATCAGTGCAAACTTGTAGATATACTCTACCTTTTGAATCTCAAATTCCTAAAATTCCTTTTTCATTTTTGCTGTTTAAAGTAATGGTCAGATATGATAGTAAAATCATATCTAAATTGATAATTACATTTGTTTAAAGAGGCTCATCTGAATGTTCAATGGCTCAATTTAGTCAAATTGTTTTTTTGGTTTGTTCCTCCTTATCTGAAATCAATATAAAGAGACATTTCAGTACAAGAACCAGTTGTCTCCATATTTATAGATAAAGATCAATTTTTTGCTGCTTACCTTAGGACCTCTGGCTATGGTCTGTCAAGGGTTTCTTGTAATGTCAAATAGACTGTTGTAAAAATGCAAAAATAAATAGGCTTGTCTAAAAATGTACCCACGTTATCTTCTTCAGTACTTCCAAAAATATGTTGAAGCTCAAATCTTGATGGCTGAGTAATGGAACAGTTGAATAACTAGAACACTTTATAATTTTTAGTGGAATTTTTTGTCATAATAACAAATTTTATTATGAGAAATGGAGAGAGTAGGAAAACTGTAAAACAGATATCCCAGTAAAGAGAAAAGGCTGGAAAGACCTTCCAGTTTAAGACATTTCTACTTGTTGCCAGAAACCAGCAGAAAAATATGCTGAAGCTTGTGCCTCTTTTAGTCTGAATTTTATAAAACTCTTCCAACAAAAGTGAAGGGATTCCTTGAAAAAGAATTGCTGTTTAAAGATCAGCTTGGGGAAAGCAATATAGCGAGCCGCTTGTTAACACTAAATAAGCATTTTATAAAAGATACTGAAATATACTGCAAAACTGAAGGGCTGTGACTTCAGTGAGGAAGGGGAAGAGCCTTTCAACATATTAACAAATCAGTAAAATATTCCATCCAGTATTTTATGTGAGGAAGCAAGGCAGGGAGGGGACGGATGCAGCCGGGGTGGTGGGAGCTGCTGGGTGCTTCCTTTCCTCCAGGCCATTCCCATCCATGCCTGCCTGCTTGCAGGTGCTGCACTGG
Organism: Sclerurus mexicanus; assembly: GCA_013396755.1. NCBI lineage: Eukaryota > Metazoa > Chordata > Aves > Passeriformes > Furnariidae > Sclerurus > Sclerurus mexicanus. Next base: position 889,427 of record VWZF01006502.1, on the reverse strand, counting down.
CGGCTTTCATCCCCACAGCCCACACAGGAAAGGCAATTAGCTGCAGCACGAATGTGCGATAAGAGAGCTTTGCGTTGCACAGCCAGCTCCAGCAGGCTTCCTCTGGGCAGGGGAGTACAGCGGGACAGGGACAGGGCCAAGGTGAGAGCGCCCGGGAATGATGGCAGAGGGGCATTGGCCAGCCTTCCTGTTGAGCAAGGCAGCACCAGCAGGAGAAACTACCCCTGTGAATAATTCCCCCTCTGGTAGCCATAGTCAGATACTGAGTTTCTGAAGGGCGACTGTGGTGGGGTTGGGATTTTTTTACAGGTTTAGGACTCAGTACAGGAGGGAAAAAATACTCCTTTGAAGACTTCAGGCTTTAGCACAAGGCTGCACTGTGCATCTGTGAGAAGTTCTGCAAGAAACATTTATTGTAGCAAATAACCATGGAACAACCCGAAATCTCTAACATCCAGAATTAGCTGTGCTGCTATTTGGGATCACAGAATGATTTTTTCCTGCACACTTCAAGCTCAGCTTTTCCAGTACCTTAACGAAGTTGTTAACACAGGGAAGATCATTTTGATCCAGTAGTGTGACAGTTGTGCTCTGCTTTAAAACACTGTTAAAATGTCTCAGTTTAGTATTTTTTAAATTAGGCTGTTAATAGTATGCCCACCAAATGATGGCCTTACTGGCCAATTATGCTTTGTAGAACCATCTTGGGACACTTGTCTCTTCTGCAGATGACACAGTGGAGCACAAGTCAGCAGATGTTAGTGGGGACAGAATGAGTCTGTGGTTAGAACTGGATGCCCCTGTTGGGTTCAGCACACTTTGTAAGACTGCAGCACATAATCAGTGGTAATGCAATCTGACTGTGCTAAGCACTGACAGGGATCAGTCTTAAAATTAATACTAGGGGAGAAATACTGCTTTTTGGCAATGTTTTTTTTTTTTTGTAATTAAGCCCATGGAGATTCACCTGCTTCTGTGTCCTGTCAGACATTGCTGGTTACAGGAGGTGAACTTGAGGGTGTCTGAAGAAGATGCAGTGGGGCCTCCGTGTGCCCACATTTCAGAACCAGCATGTTGTTGTAGATGTTGGACTACTGATACGTGCAAACAATTATCTCTAGAGAACAGGCTTTATGGAGGACCACAGTGCTTTGCCAAGTGACATTGTATTTGGCTGAACAATTTGAACAAATTGTTTCTTTTGGGATTATGACCAAAATAAATGAAATACTTATCAAAAGAGTTAAAGATCACAATTCGTGCAAGACAAAGTGTGTGACCGATTTCTGTGCTTTGTTTTAAACAAAGAAGTCTGTATCATGTTGCTAAGAGACAGGTTGCAATTTGATACTCAAGGACAAAGTATTATGTTATAGCCACCTAATATGTTTTAGCAGGTATCTGAAAGTTCATTTTGTTCAAGAGTTATGTGTTCCATGAATGGTACATTCTATGATTTTTTTTTTCTGAAAAGCTCTGTCTAGGAGAGTTATGGCCTGAGTAAGTGCAATTATAAATAGTGTATCAGCACAAATATATGTTGTAAAGAGCGATGGTATTTAATTTTCTGTCTGTTCAGGACTACTTATTATCTAAATTTGTTTGACTGTAAGTCTAGCATCACAACATTTTCCCCTTCCTCCCATTTTTTTCAAGTGCATCTGGGTTACAAAAACATATGCATTGCTTTGAAGCCCAGTCATGGTTCATTAATGTTAACATCAAGTTCTGGCTAAGGAAAACTGGAATAGTTACAGCTTGTGAACTAAGTTCCAGTTGCTTGCAGCATTCACATTAGTGGTGAAGTTCTCTCCATAATTTCTGACATAAAGACATAAGTAGATACTTAGTTTGTGATAAATTTGAGATATTCTAACCATAACCAGTTTCTGAAGACATTACAGTTAATGGACATGGGAAAGTGGTCTTATGAGTATTAATACTTCTCACCGCCAACATATAAGCAGGAGACCCCATCTCCCATCTCTGCCTCATGCTCACAGAATGCACTTCCACTATGGGAAAAGCTATTCTTGAAAGAAGGGGTGTGTGGAAAAAGGTGCTCAAACCCGTAGACTATGACATCTGCAACACAGAAAGGGATCATTTGCTATTTGTATGTTTAACAAAGTAGCCTTTCTTCTACTGACTTAATATTGCATCTCTAGTCAACAATTAAAACATGTATGTCAAAAGGTAAAAAGGTGTTTCTGAGTTCTTAATTTTTTTATTTTAAAAGCTTGAGTAAGTTTTGTTGATCATATGAAAAATAAAGTGTCTTTTTGATATGTTCATATGAATTTTTAAATTTAAACTTTGTACCACTAGATGTTTCTGTTCCAGAACTTTATCTTCTCCTTTCTTCTCTTTTTCCAATATTCAACAAACATCCTTACATAGTTTTGTCTTATCTGGTTTTCCTGTCTTTGTGAATTACGGCTTACAGAAAATATAAACCTTTATGATTAGGGCACTTATCTTTCCCTGAGAAATATGTTTCTATTTTGCTGTGAAGAAATCCTGGAAAAACTTTAAAGATTCAGTATTAGTCCATTCCTGCATTAAGTGGAAATAGAGATAAGGGGTAAATGTCATAGTGGAGAGTCAGTTTACAGCAGGTATTATTTAGGTGGGTATTCAATATTCAGACCTGAAAACACACAATTAAAAGATAGAAGTAGTAGATGTTTGGGCTTTGCAACAATCTAGGTTAATAAAGACCTAAGCAGAGGTTTGAAATCCTAGCCAAATCCTTCAAAGACCTTTCTGCCAGTGCACTCCTCCCAAAACAGCAGGCATTGGTTCCCAGAATGTTTTCTTGAACATCCTATGTCAACATTCTCAATAGAAATGCTGGAGAAACTCTGTGGAGAAGGGGTGTGCTGCATGTCTGCCAGGCTTTCCGTCAGAAGGGGATAATGAGAGAGAAGCATGGAAGTTGCAGAAATGATAGTAAGTGCAACTTTTCTCAGGCTGGATGTGTTCACTCAAAGGTGGAAAAAACATGTCTAAGACCTTATTGATCACCTTTTCTTTAAAAGAAATCACACAAGGCCATGGTATGTACTGACTTTCAAGTAGGTAATGGAATATATTCCTGGAAAATTCATCCCTACTAATGGACTTTGGTTGAGGGAAGGGCCAGGATGGTAGATTGTACAAATAAACTTTGTTTTGTATGCAATAGATCTTTACACAGTATTCTAGAATATGAGGCTGGGACAAAATAAAAGGATTGTTTCCAGAGAAAAAAACCAGAGAATGGTGAAATCTGGGCAAAGAAAAAGCCAAATATCGTCTTACATGGCATGTACAATAGTAATTTGTGATGTTACAGTCTTTACACTTTTTTCTAGTTTGTCAAATTTCCCTCATTGCTGCAAAATGGGGAAATTGTCTCCATCCTGAGGTTTGTCAAAATCTCTTTCTTTAAGTAAAATATGGGCACTTTTTTGATATAAAGAGCAGGAGTCCCTCTGACATGTAAGGTCCATCTTTGTCTATTCAGATGTGATTATTTTTTTCATTGAATAACAAACTTTGTATATTATTCTATGTATTTGTATTTTTTCTAGTTTAAAAGCATTAACTGTAATTCTCACATTTATTCTGTGTTTTCAACTCAAGGCTGCTATTCTAGCTAAGCAATTCTGAATATTATAAAATCTCAGTTCAGTCTGTTTTATTTTTGTAAAAGAAAATATCACGTTTTTTCAGCAGCACAAACACATAAGCAATGTAAAATGTTATAGAAAAAATAGAGCCTCATAGATACAGAATTTTTTGGTTAAAAAATTACAATTTAATGAAAAATATTCTGAGTTAAACTGGCTTTTTTTAGTCCTGTTTTTGCAGAATTTACTGTAGGTCTCTCAGAAAACTTGGACACAACCCAACTGAAATGCACATGTTCTCCATGGAAATGCAAACCACCTTTACAATTTTTTGTAGACTGAAATTTTGTCCCTTTATAGAAAACACCATGGGGAGATTATCAAATGACAAGAGCAGGATAAATTACTCTTTCCTGACTTCAGCCAAGACATTTAAACAGAGAGATGGTTACTGATACTGGTTGGGAAATTTTTCCAATGCAAACAGGGTAATTCTGCTTTTGGTGGGACCAGGCCATTCAAAGGCAGGGCTATTATGGGACAGAAACATTCCTTCAAGCCTCAATGCTGTATTAAGATTTTAGTGAGGATTAATGCAGGCATTTAAGATTTTTATTTCCTTCATAATGTAATATATTTTAAATTTTCACTAGCCCTCTTTATTTCAGTGTGAGTTTTCAGGTCATTGGTTAGATCTAAAAGAGGGAGTTGATAGATTTTAAGTACACCACACATTCTTTACAGCTTAAAACTCGAAGAACGAGGCAACTGCCCTGCTTTACAGAACAACACCCACTGCCATACTTTATAGTTTACTGCAATCTCTCTCCAGTACCTCTGAATAGGTGTCACATCTTCCTCAAGCCTTTACAGTTCAGAAGCCATTAGCTACCTATTAGATGACCATTAAGGTCCCTTCCAACCCAACCCATTCTATGATTCTATGAACCTAATTTTTTGGATCTTGATGCTGTTTCTTGAGCTTGTCAATTTTCACAGGTTACAAAAATATAAAGATTGTGTAGAAGGAACTAGTACTGGGGTGATACTGAAACTTCCAGTATTGAATGATCACAGACACCGATTCCAGGTGAAGGAGAACACTGCTGGTGTTAGTACAGCTGATCCTACTGGGAATACATCTTTGGAGTCAAATACTTTTCTGAGTCTCTCTGTAGACCTCCAAGATGGGTTCTGAAGGTATTCTCTGAAATTATTGCAGTGTAAATATGAAGGCAGTTAGTAAATAATTAGGAAAAGTTTTCTTATTGCTACTGAATATGCATTCAAATGCCTTCATGCTGTAAATATTTACCTTATAGTTGTTCTGGTTATATGACTCCAGCAAGACCTAAAAGTTATTTTGATTTCTGTGTCCCAAGAACAGGAAATAAGGCATGTGGAAAAGCATTGGGACTGCTGTTGGTCATTTCCTAGTGGATAAGAGACAAAAGTTCACACACTTTCTTTTTCCTGAAAGTTGACTTGCCTTCCCTCCCTTCCTCTCCCCTCCTCACTCCTCATCTCATGTTTGAAAATTGTCAGATCTTAGATGCTTATTTTAGTAAGAAATGAACAACCTGAAGTTCCTATTACTCTCTATTGATTCTTAAGGGATTAGGAGTTGACTGTGTCCAATTTAGACTTGTAGTTGAGCCCTTCCCCATATTTCCTATTAACTACCATAAACAGTTTAAAAAGAATGGCTAAAACTCATTAAATAGCAGATCGATAATAAATAATATGATCTGAACTATACAGATCATATCAGAGAAAGCTGACAAACTTCGTTGAATGCAGAACTTTTTTGTCCTACCCCTAACCAAAACTCTCCCAATTTCATCATGAAGTCAGATAAAGGAATAAAAAAAGTCCAGATCCAAGGAAGATCATGAAAGCTTGTTCAACCAGTGCTCAAGGAAGGTTAGCACATTGCATACAACCTTCCAAGCACCACAGCCTGCAAGGCAGGCAGGAACAAAAATGAACTCTGTGTGCTGTTTCTGAAAATGTAAGCAATGGATGAAATTTTACTCTCTTTTTTTTTTTTTCTTGTTTCCCCCTTTTTTTTTTTTCTGAGAAATACAGCTGTTTGTAGTAAGTCATAACGCCAAATACTCAAGGTTGTGTTCTGACAGTATCAAAACATTCTGTATCCAATATCCTTGTAACTAAGGATATGGTCTCCGATGCTTTTTATCTGTTACCCAAACCAAAGCAAATAAAAAGGACAAAATACCTGTTATCTGATTTTCTCAGCAGTGGTTTCTAGATCTCCTTCAACTTTCTGTGTGATTTGAGACTAGCTGTCTCTGCCTCTGCAGAATTATCTTATTTATTAGGTGCAGTGTCAGTCTCAGTACCTGGCAGTGCATGCCATAGATCTAGAGAGCTCCTGTTTACAGAATGTGCAACTTGGCTGCAGAAATTCCAGGAAACACTCTTCTTGCCATGACCTTAGAGCAGCCATTTCGATTTACCACAAACCATCTGACAATAGAATTGTATTTACATGATACACATGTTCACTAGGCTTTTTATTACTCTCTGTTAATCACAGATCATGAGAATATAATCTCCCACTCACTGAAGCTCTGGCCTCTGAGTGATTGCTCATTCCACTTTTCAATCAACAGCTGCTAAAATTACCAAAACCACACTCGAAGTAAAAGTTCTGGTCACTTTCTTCTTTCTTCATCATAAGGTTATAAATAGTCTTTGATCTTATCCCAAATATTGTCTTAAAGGGGCAGATTATTTCCACTGTAAATAAGTAATCTGACAGCATTTTTCTGGCCATTGTCATTCACGTAAAGAGCAGCTCTATATATTATGAGCTAACAGGGCTTTAGCTCCTTATTTAGAAAAAATAAATTCTGAAAGTTACTACTTACATTATTTTTAATGCAACAATTACTTTACAGCCACTGAGAAGATTATAACTGATCCCCAGAATGCCTCTATCAGCCTGAACAGGCAGACTCCATCCTGACAGTTCCTATTACAAGCAAGTAGGAACTTTTTTCTCTGAGTGGAAACATACCCATACACATCCCAGCATGCAGCCTTCAATACTTTCTGCAATCACGAGTATGTGCTGAATTATTATGCCCAAATGACATTTCTTTTTAAATTGTGGTTTCTATTCTATTTTTTTCACACAGTCGGTCAGTATGCTTATTATAAGATAAAAGCTACTTGTGTGCAGTAGTGACTTTCATCACCTCCTGATTGTGCTTTTCCTTGTTTCCTGTCTAACAGGAAGGGAGGGAATAAGAAGACACAAAGCACTGACTGTCTCTGCTTAGGCAATGGTGGATTTAGAGATTTACTGAGATTCAGGGAAGGTGAAAGACAGATTATGTACATACTGAGATTTTTTTTTTTTTTGCTTTCATTTGGCAGTGAAATCATCTGTACTCCTTTTCCTCTGAGATAGCCTTTTTCACTGAGTCACCTCTATAGCTATCACTTCTCTGTTGAAATGGGTGGAATTCACACATTGCTTGAAAACTGAAAAAGACAGCCAGCAAATTATTTTTAATGTATGGATCCGTTGTGTTAATACTGCTGTTCATTAAACGTCAGGAATAATTATATTGATCATTTAAAACCAGTTGGAACTACAAATGAACTGATTGCGATTTTACTGTGCATGCAGAATTGCCACAATCTAAACCTTCTTAAAATTTAATAAGATATCCAGACTTTTACGGTCTGGCAATCAATTTTGAAAAACGAGTAACAGTGAGGTACGTTCTGAGTAAATCAGATGATGAGAGGAACTCTGTTACATCATGCTCTCCAAGATTGTACCTTGGCAGTTTTTAACATACTTTTGATCATCTAAATCTGTGATGTATTCATTTCCACAACCATTTTTGTGTTACTCCAAATGTCCTTTAGTTGTCAAAACGTCACTTTGTTGTAACGGAACTGATGTGCCAAGTAATACTCAGTGAGATGACAAGATCCCTGCTCCTGCATCACCAGTAAGATTGTGTCCTGCCAAGCTGCTTGGCTCCTACTACAGATTTCAGAAATCAAAGTGCTGCCCGAAATATTTTATCCACTCATTCTGCCATTGTTTTCCTTCAGACTCTGTATCTCCGGATGTGCTTCCAGATCTTGTATAAGCAGAGTGAGTCTTTGTTTACTTTTGAAATAAACAGAATCCAACCACAGTCTGCCTAGCCAACATCTTCTAGCTGGAATGGCATCTCTGTTCCCATAAAGAGCTCAACAAATTGAAAAAAGGATAAGCAAAGCTTCCATGAAAATAGGAGGCTCAGCTGCAATGAACATTTCTGAACATTGTGTGCTCCAAGACTTTTGCATTTGTCTTTACTCCATAAATGTTATAGAAAAAAAAATCTTCTGCAATACTAGTGACAATGCTGATTCAAAAAGACATCTAAAATTAGGAGACAATCAAAAAGTTCTTTGCAGATCTGCAGCTCTAGTTTTCACTTAATGACTGCCTGTTCTTGCTGATTCAAGTACATTTTGTCATTTTTTCAGCATTTTATCCTATTACCAGGCAATTCTCTCATTTGAGAGATACCTACATTCTTGGTCCTTGATAAGAAGATCATAAGGGCTAATACTCTCATCAGATAAAGATGTTTCTTTCACTTCCATTCTCTGCATTCCAATTTCATTACTGGACTGCAATAGCATCTATGACCCATAGTTTCTTAGTCTGTTAACAGCTGGGATTACAGGACCATTTAAAATACTTAGTAAACTTTTCTATTGAACTAATGACTTTCCCCTCTCAAAACATAAACTTCAGTAATCCAGAAACAACTGAGAAGGGGTTTCTAAACTGATCCTCTCATCCTGACAAGTACAAAGTCCATAAAATTCCACCTTCGTCTGAGATTTTATCAGTGTATGAAATCCAAGAACTAGAAAGTTTTATAATTTGAGTGCAGATATGAGTACCTTCTGTAATCAGGAGAAGATGTTTGAATTTTACTCTCAAGCAAGCTTGCTCAAAAATTGTTTCTTTTCACATCATTTGTAGTTTTAAATGTTTCTTGGACAATTTACCAATAATCTGGTGGTCATCACTTATCTGAATTTCAACTGTGTTAGTTTGTATTTGCATTGTATTTTAATAAATAAATTTTATTGCCTAAATATTCTGTAATGTGACCTTTGAGCATTTTTTTTCAGCTTGTGCTTTGTTTCTGTTTTGCCAACAAGGTTTCTTTCTCCTCCTGTTATTATCAGCCTGGTTTATAATTTTGCTCATGAGCCCTCACATCTACCCAGAGCATTCACAACTTGTAGTTTGGAGAGATTGTAAATAGCACCAAACAGCACCAAATTTTTTTTTTCCTTTATTGTACTATTCAAACCTTCTTCAAGGTTATTTTGGGAATGGTTAAATATATTTATTGGAAAGCACTGTGGGCATTAAACAACTCTGAAGATTATTTCCTCTCCCTTTTTCTGTTCAGATAAATCAATGTGGTGGTTAAGGCTAGGTGAATGATAAAATTGGTGACAGAAATGGCAACTCAAACAGTAAAATACACACTAATAAAAAAAAAAAAGCTTTCTGCTCCAAAGATCAATGGAAGGATGGAGGACAGGACTCAAAAAAAGCCTCTCAGGTTATCCATATAGCAAAGTACACTCAGAAAATTCGACCAAGACTGTAGGAGTCCATTAATACTCAGCAGGATTCATGATAGAAAATAACGTAAATGGCTGAACTCTTAGGCCTTCGGACCAATTTGCTTCCTGCAAAAAAAAAAAAAAAAGATAAACATAGGTATTTGTGGGAAATACTGTTGCAACACTCTATCAGCAATGTAGCACGTGCCCGTGGCAGAGGTTCTGTGGGGAAGGTGGATAAATTGAAAGCAGAACGGGACATGAGCTTTCACGGAGTCTATACAGGCATGGGGCACTGAGGCAGTGGTGACCAGGCTGTCCATCTGTCACAGTGATGCCTGTATCCACATGTTGTTGGGTCCAGCATCCATTGCAATTACATGGGAGCGAAGTGACACTGGCTGTGAAGATCTCCTCATGTCTCCTGGGTTTTTCGTAGGCTGGCAACCATGCACAGATTTTGAATACGCCTCTTGGTAGCCTTGAGCAGCTGACAGTGATCAGTGTCCCCATCCTGTCCCACCTCTGTGAGTCATCAGGATTTCTTCATTGCTTTTTTCTCCAGAACTGGATGTCTTGTGAAACTGCACACAGATGTACTGGGTGATGACCTGCTAATTTGGATCCCAATAGTACAGGCATCCTGAGAGTCCTATCCCTGTTGTGGGCTTCATCCAGTGCCCCCATGCCCAGACATTACCATTCACTCTCCACTCATACCAATTCCAGTGTTTCTATTACAGCTCCCAACACCCAGAGGCAGAGAAAACAATGAAACGAGTCTAATTGCAAGCATGCTAACCCTAAGAATCACAGACTCTGCTGATAAATGGGCAGGTGACCTAGCCATGAAGGTATATGAAAAGGCTGATATACTCAAAGCCCTCTTTCCCTTGCTCTTTACTAACAAGGTCAGCACTCAGGCCTCACGGAGCTCTCTTTGGCAAAGTTTGGAGCAGGAGACTTCCTCCACTAACTGTGGTGGAAGGTTGAACTGGGGACACTTGAGCAAATTAGATGTTTGCAAGTCCTTCAGACTGGACAGAGGGCGCTTGTGAAAGTGCTGAGGAAGCTGACTAATGTCTTTGTGCTGCTTCCTATCACCTTTGAAAGGCTGCAGAAATCAGATGGGATTTCCAGTTACTGGAAAAAAAAGCAAATGTCACATTATCATCAAAGCAAAGTGCAGGAAACTGCAGAACAGTCATCCTTACCTAGCATCTATCTCAGAGGAGATCATGGAGCAAATCTTCCCGTAAGTCATTTCTGGGATGATGAAGGACAAGTTAATTCAGAAAAACCAGTACAGTTCTACCAACATGATTGCCGTCTGTCATGATGTGATTAGTTCTCTGGCTGAGGTGATAAAAGCAGCACATAATGATTTTAGCAAGGTTTTTGCCTCCGTATTCACACTATCTTTATAGTCCTATAAGGACTAAGTGGATGAGGTGGGTGGAAAGCAGTCTGAACCACTCTCCTTAAAAAATAGTCAGCAGTGGTCAACAGTCAAACTGGCATGTGGTTATGAGTGGTGTTCTTCAGGGCTGAGTAGGGAGATTATACTAGATGAACTCAAAAGGTCATACATTTTTCTCTGATTCTGTGATCAAACCTTGCAGGGCACTCAACAGAATTTGTGTCCTCATGTTGAAACCAGAAGCTGTTTAGGTTTCTGTGGATTAACGGGTTAGACTGCAGCCCTTCCTTGATTCTGGGCTCATGCAGGTGATTCTGCACGATATGAAGTGGCAGTGTATCATGAAATGTTTCCAGTTAATATGCTTCCCTCTGTGAGATCTTCTGCGAGGGTATCCTGATCAGCAGTGACCTCCCCAACTCCGGAAGACAGGCATTGCTTGAAAACAATCATGCTTCCTGATTTGGGTTGGAGTTGAAAGCAAGAGGTGAAAATGAACCAATATTGAAAGAGAAATTTTAACAAAGATAATTTTCTATTTCAGGCCCAGGGCATTTTTATTGAAGTGCTCCTTGTTAATGTCCCCATCTCACAGCTATTCTGATGCATGGCTTTTCTCCATAGGACTCATGTAGTCCATATCCTTTCACTGCAGTGGCTCTCAGCTAACACAGTTCACAGTCATCCAGGAAATTTGCCTCCTCATATACTCTTTATGCATACCTCTCTCTTTGTATTTTAAAATTAACTAATTAATTAAATTAACAGCTGGTTTCTTTGTTTCCAGCTGGGAAATTTACGCAGCTCCGACTCCCCTCCTTAAAGTTAAACAGCACTGAACAAGCTTTCTTAAGATAGAGGCTTTACATTGTTCTCTTTGCACAAGATCTGGTCAGATACCGTTGGTCTTTAAAGGCTGTTGTATTCACCAACAGAAATGATAAGGCTATGCACAGGCTTCACAACGCAAACAGAATTCATTAGGTTTATACACATTTTTCGAATCTTCATATGCTATATGGCTACTTTAAAGTTTTGGTGGCTTTTTTCTCATAAAGATACGGTTCAGCTGGGACGGAAAATATACACCAACTATGTTGCTAGAGAAATTGTTTCCTGCTGCATTAAGTAGCACTCTAACAATTTCATAGTTTGCTTCACGGATTTTGCTGACCTCCAGAAGTAGCTTGTGTCACTCCACTTCATGCTCCTGGCTCGTTATGGTCTACCAAGCAGGCAAAGGCTTTTCTCAAGATCCTTTCAACCCCACTTACGTTATTTCTTAGGTAATTGCAATAGTCGATAGGAAATGCAATGTTTATATAGCTTTTGGCATCCGTGCTGCATTATTTTCTCATGTATTGTGTACCTAAGATATTAGATTGAATTTGGTATTTAAAGGCTGTGTTACTCTCGTTAAGTGGCTTTAAATAGAATGGTGGAAAATCCCACAGGTTTCAACAGGAGGAAGAGATTTTTCTCCCATTCAGTGGCTTGATGGAAACCTGTTAAGCGAAAGTCTTTTTTATTTGTCAAGGTTTTATTTGTCAAGCGCAGTGAACCCGGTGGTTAATCTCTGTGAAGATTTAGTTTTCCTGACTTCAGTCGGACGGGATCAGATTTGAAACACCTCCTTTTCTGGCTTCGTTGTTGTTCTGAGCGTGCTGTAGGGCACACCGACCCCAGACTTCCCGCATCCCTCCCGCCCAACGCGCCCTGCTCAGGTGTCTGCCCCGCCGCCGGGACCAGGGCAACCTCAGCCAAGTCCGGGCTGCTTTCCTCGCCCCGCGGCCAAAACGCCGTGTGTTCCCGCTGAGCCTTTCCCCAGTCCGGCCGGGCCCGCTGTGTGCCCTGCGGGCTCCAGCGCCGCGGGGCCCCCGCCCGACCCCAACGGGGCCGCTCCTGCCCGCGGCGCGGGGGCTGGGCACCGGGGCCGGGCTGGGCACCGGGGCCGGGCT